>JAFMSR010000009.1:22337017-22457512 GCA_022818135.1 Saxidomus purpurata
ATACTAATACTTGATTGTACTGTAAATAATGCGTATAGCATATTGCGTTTTCATCATACAGTTCTTGATGTGTGACCATTTTTATCTATTCTCGGCTTCATTTCATACATCAAGATTCAAGTGCGATAAAATGAATTATTCAGTCAACGGATGTTACTCAGCTTTTATCGTTGAACTATATTGATATACAACTTCAGTTTGAATTAGTACAAAATCAAAGAAGACATATAAAGGAAACAGTCGTTTTTTGGACAAAAGTTTTGAATTCAATTTTTGATAATTTCATATGTTGAAAACCATCGAGTTGGGCTTTATTTAACTGAAACTCACAACGAAGCCGACGATAAGCACTGATGTTACCCTGTTTCCTGAATGAAGAATCTGATTGGTAGAACGAAAAAAATAACATGAAGCTTAAGCTGAGAATGAACATACAATTAACGACACATGAGGCATTGAATATGATCTTATATTCATCAGGATTGGGTAATATTGACCGAGGCGAAGCTATATTGTGAATATCACATCATATTCAATGTCACACGAGTCCATAAATGTTTCACTATATCGATATGTATTATGCTTATTTCATGTTCGAAAAGCAACTTTTAGATATTTAATTGATACAATGGTTAAAACTGCGTGGGACGACGTCCGTGTTCCTACGTCATTTTAGTGACGTCGTCAGCGTTTTAACGTTCTGTTCAATGCAAGATGTTTAGATAGGTAAAATGAAAAATAATGCCTGTGTTCTAAATATAGAAAAAATATTTACTTGGGAAAACCTAAAATAAAAAATTATATTTTGCTTCATTGATCGTGCTCCGGACCAATGAGATATAGTTGTTTATTTATAGATCATATATAGATTATAATAAAATGTTGTAAATAATAGAAATATTTTATTTTTCATACACGCATGACAATTCAATGCTGTACCGTGAACATGCCTTGTGACAAAACTGATGTATTTGATAGAAATGTCTCCAACTTCACTATCAAACCAACGCTTATAGTAGAGCGCACTGTCATCAAACAGCTATTGTTTGTCATGTTTTTTATATACAAATATAATGTTGTTAATTATATAAATATAATTTTTGTGTATACGTACCTGACAATTCACTGCAATTGTACTATGTAAATATTTTAACAAGTGATTTTACAATATTTCAATCAAAGTAGTAGGCTTTATATTCTTAGAGAACTATTTCCTGTTTTTTTTCTTTTTCCAACCGTAGGTATTGTATTCATCTTAACTTCCTTATTAAGGAATTATAAACTAATTTGTGGATTAAAAAAATGAAGAAATTCGACAAAACAAATGTCCGAAAGTATGTACATTTTGGGTGGATGACACAAAAAACTGAATTGTGTGAAAATCCATCACGTATGGTCAATAATTATTTCAAATATACTTCATTTGATTTAAATAACAAATCATCAACCTGATAAAATTTCATGATAAAATCGAAAATTTCCGAAGGTTCTTTCAAGGTTGCATACTAATGTGTGATAACATTCCAAAAGATTTTCACAAAACTTACTTAGAACATTTAAGTCAGTCCAGTAGAGCGATAGTAGTTTTTTTAGGCTCTTGTTTCATTGTAAGAAAATTTTTATTTATCTTTATCTTTATAATGTTTTACCACAGAAAGCATGTATATTTTCATTTTGTAAGGTAATACTATACATGAATATATATTTTTGAGGCGAATGGGGCCAAATACGTTTCCAAAAACGGACCAGAAAATGCCCTGTTTATACTCTCTCATACTTACAATGAAATAAAGTTCCACTTACAATGTACCAACACAAATTCAGATAAATGTACGAAATTTAATTGATAATTTAAGCTGCTCTCTGTGTCTGGTATCCATGAGACACAAGAATACTTTACTACAAATGATATATTTTTTGGTACTTAGATGGAAAGTTTAAGTGAATACTATGTCAGAACGAAAATATAAACATGGCAGAAAACAATACACATGAAATGATACATTACTCAAGAATATATAGGCTACTATTAACGTGTATTTGTTTAGCTTTTCTGAGCTGAAGGCTACTAGTATTGGTGGATGGTCCGGATGTCAGACTTTTACCAAGCTTGCTCAGTGGCATCCTTGCATTTATCTCTTGCAAAAAATAGGAAATAGTTCCGGCCCAGTGCGCACAGGGGCTACTGATACTAAATAGAAAAAAAACTTTAAAGAGCTTATCTTGAAGCAATGGATGGAATGTCACCAAATATTGTCCCTTTTCAAAAACCAGAAACTGGTTCTTGTTCAGTGCACACATTGACCAATGTTGCTCAAATAGAATAAAACATTAAATGGCTTCTTCTCATGAACCAATGGACGGAATGTCATCAAACTTGCTCTGTACTATCTCTGCATTGTTCCCTTTCAAAAACAGGAAATGGTTTTGGTCTTTGCACATAAGGACTGTTACTTAAAATAGAAAAAATGGTTACACTCCAGTACTCCAAAATACTATAGAGTACTGCAGTACAGACATGTTACAACATTTGAGTGTTGGTGATATTATTTCCAGATGCTGACCCATGCAATACAGTTTGCTCAGATGAGCAACTTGGCCCTTTTGTTTCAAGATGCCTCTTGTTTATTTTATGTACTATAGTTTATAATGTTGTTTGAATGTTTTGATTAAAGTTATTTTCGTGTAAGTGCTGAAACACCACTGTAATGTCAAGGTAAAGGTGTATACATGTACTAAACATGTGCTATTGTAATTTCAATATAGATTTATATTTTATAGATGATTCATGTATATAGTGTTAATTAGTAAAATGAATATGAGAAACATTGAAATGTTATGAGAGCTTGATATATAATTCTGTTAAAGCAATTTTATTGCATAAACTAATAATCTTGAACTCTTAAAGTGGTCAAGGTGAGATATTGTGATAGGTCTGTGTCCGTCGCGTGTCGTCTACAATTAAGTTGGAATCATGATGTGTGTTAGTCAGAATGTCAGTGGTTCTGATGAACTGTAGGTAGGGTTTGAAACTAATTCACATGGGGTCAATAACTAAGTAGCAAGGTCACATCATAGACAAACCATGTGCATGCAATGGAAACTGCATTTTGTATCGTTGGAAAAGTTTTTGTCTTGATTTTGGTCGAGTTTGAAACTGGGTCGTGCCTGGTAATTAAACTAGGTCAGAATAGACACTGTATTTTGTACCATAGCTTAAGCGTTGTCTGATAGACGTCTACCAAACTTGTTCAATTCACGACCGCCTGGTCAAAATCGACCCCACACGGGGGTCACTTGATTTTACATACAGATATAAGCTTATATAGGGAAATCTTCTTCACTGAACCAACAGGGCATAGAGCTTAGATATTTGCCATGTATCATTGTCAAGTTGACCTCTACCAGGTTTGTTCCGGTTCAAAAAGTTTTGAATGTGGCATTGTGTAATGGACCTCTACAAAGATTGTTCAAATCAGGACTCTAGGTCACCGGTATTTAAATAGACTTTTATAGAAATATCTTTTAAAATATTCTTGTATCAAACAAAAAGGCCTAGAACTTAGATATTCGGCAGTTAGTATAATCAAATGGTCTTTATAGGACCTCTACCTGTTCAGATTTTGACCCTCTGGCCAAAAAAGACCCAGCGCATGTGCACTTGATTATACATTAAGATGTACAAGAAAATTATTTATAATCTTCTTTTCTCCGAGCACAAGCTTAGATATTTCGGCAATTCTAGTCTAATCTTGGCAAATTAATAATTATGTGACCCTTAACGAAGACTTCAAAAGGAAATTCATCCGTACGCAGGAACTTCATCCCTAGGTTAGTAAGGCCCTTTATTCTTCTTTTCCCAACACTCTTTTTCATTCAATCCAGTTACTACAGATTAATTTAATTTAATTTAATTTAATTTAAATTATTTAATTTAATTTAATCTAATGATGTAATAACTAGATACAGAAATTGCGAAACAAAGTTTAATGCGGCCCTATACGGAGGGGGATCCCACTTCAACAAATTTGCTTGTGTTATTTGGATCAATATTATAAAATGATACCGGAATCATTAAATAGCATGACCGCAAAGGGCTTGGACATGTTGTGATCCGTTATAAGGCTGCCAGGGAACTTCGTAATCAGACTTTAACACCGTGCGTTAACTATGCAGATCTGTGTTTGTGTTAAGGATTTACTCTTGTAGCTCGGGTGAGCGATAAGAACAGTATAGCCCTCCCGCTTATTGTATATAATAAGTTTAACTCCAACATGCTTGGAATGCTTGTAATTGTTTTTTGTTCATTTGAACACGAAGTAGTCAAAGTTAAACTGTTTTGTTTAGAGTATTTGCAAGACTCTGTGACAGCGCTTCAGAAATCAAATGTTTTAATCATATTTTGTACAAATATTTGTCATTATGAGATCCTAGTAAAGTTTGTATTTTGGTTTGCAAAGTGTTGAATATAGATAACAATTTAGAGGTTACATGTTTGACTGAATTCCAGTGAAACGTAGTCGGAAAATATTTTTTGTAAATAGACTGAGATTTGATCAACCTTAGATATATTTGGATAAAAGTTGATAAGTCATTACTAGGGACCTATTATACAAAGTCCTTGTTGACATTAAATGGATAGAATTTTCTATGGTCTTTCCATTTGACTTTGAAAAAATCTTGACAATTGACAAAACTTTCATTTATTTGGTCACCAGGCAATTCGTTAGAATACAAATTTGGTTCAAAGAGTCAGTTATTTTACCTCTTATATGAAATTCAGTGTGTATTAACTTTTATAAAGTGCTAATATATGTATAAAAATGTGTCATTTATGTGCAAGAAAGCAGAAATACTCTTTACATATTGATGAAAGAATTGACTGCTTGAATGACAGTTACATCTAGCTAGGAGGTTGTGAAATAGTAGATTTAATTAGGTTCATGCGAAAAACTGTATAGACAACAAAAGTGAATATTTTAGCTCGACTTTTCGACGAAAAGGGAAGCTATTCCACTCGCCTCGGCGTCTGCCTTAGTTAAGTTTTCCGTACCACCCTTTTCAAAACCCTTACTTGCCTCGAACCGTATAATACTCATTCTTCATCATTACCACCATCACCAGACAACAGTACATACACTCTGTGAAGATTTGTCAGAATTATTGCCTTTTTTCGACTCAGAAAATACATGATTGAATCTGGTTAAAAACCACTTACTGATTTAACCCTTTAAGATATTGCTATTCAAATTGGAATGCTTGTTTGCATAATGACCGCCATCTGTAGGCAAGAGAAGGTAATTCTGATATGTTATTTTTAATTACGGCCCTTTATCGACTTAGAATCTCGGTTAAGTTTTTCGTATCAGTCCACTTATTGACTTAATCATTTGAGATATCGCTTTGAAAGTTGGCTACATGTGTAACCATCATGTACTTGGAAATTCCTAGTTAAATATCGTGTGCAGATGCGCACATATTTCATAAGCCACTTAAAGAATTAATTTAAAAAAACTTTGCTGTAGTTTTTAGGGGCAGCTTATAATGGAAACGTTAGGTTAGATAACTTATATTTTTTAATATCTTGCTATTTACGGCCTTTGTTTACACTTGATAAATACACATATTCTTGTTTTGCCTTTTACTGGCAAAGTATTATTTTATTGGCAAACATTGAGAAAAGTCAAGCGCGCTGTCTTACAGACAGTTCTTCTTTACCTCATCTTTGTCAACTTAGAAATATATGCTTTCTTTCATCAATATTTTAAAATAATTCTGATTCTCTTTGCAGTACTAATGTGTGTACATTTTGTAATTGTTGATCTTTTTTTTCTCTGAAAAGCTCACCTTGCACAAAGTGCCACCGTGAGCTATTAGGGTTGTTCACCGTTCGGCGTCCTTCCTACGGCGTCTGTTCACATTTACCTTCAAACGACATCTACTCTGAAACCACTAGACCAATGTTGATTTTTCTTTTATAACAATTCAAAAGATGTTTATAAAACTTCTTCAGTACAGTCCAGCCAGTCCAGTAGAGCGATACTTGCCCTAATGCGCCTATTATTTGAAGAACTTTTCGAATTGAATGATGCAAGTTGATCACAATAAATTACTGTTATTGCTATTTATTTGTTCAACTTGTTCAAGTTTTACCCATTTGAGCTAACCTGAGCAAAGGTCTGCATGAGCTGTAAGTATGGGTAAGCCTCCGTCGGTTTTCTATAGGTTTGTTAACAGTCTAACACTCTAGAGGTCACATTTCCTCTGCAAACCTGCACCAAAGCTGTACGTCCGCAAGATCTCGAAGGAGTGTGATACTGAATCATATGGAGTTAAGAACTAGGTCACCAGGTCAAGATATAAGAAAACCATTGTTAACATTCCAGAGGCCACATATGACCACCAATTACCATAAACATTATACAGAATGTTTATCTCTATGACCTCCACGCCAGGTTTATCTAAATGAAAATTAGATCGAATTTGAAACTAGGTCGCCTGGATTCAAAATTAGGTCAAGGGATCAAATAATAAAAAACCCTGTTAACACGTAAGAAGCCACATTTTCCACCCAATCATCATGAACGTTGGTACATTGCAACAGAGTTTGTCTTGATACACTTAAGGTCAAGTTTGGCACTTGGTCACATGGTCAGGAGGTCAAATACTTGTCAACATTTGTGCACTCTTAACGAACTTGCATCAAAGATGTATGGACATTAGACCTCGGATGAGTTCAGTACTGGGTAACGAACTAGGTCACAAGCCAAATAATAGAAAAACACTCTACCGTCATAGAAAAACTTTGTTTACATTCTAGATCCCAATCATTACCGAATCATCTTGAAAGTTGATCAGAATGTTTTTTCAATATTAATTCTTGACTGTGAAACTGGGTCATGTGAAGTCACAAAGTAGGTCTCCAGGTCAAATCAAATTCTTCTTAACACTTCAGAACCACATTTTTACCCAATTATTATGGAATTTGGTTGGAATTTTTATCTTGGTCTGATTTGTAAATGGTTTCAAACAAAATGCCCTCGGGTGACCTTCTATAAGATTGCTCAAATTGTTCCGGTCCGCTGTTCAAGATGGCCACCAGGCTTAAAACAGAAACAATCTTTGAACGACATTTCCTCCTAAACTGCTGATCTGATTTTTTAATAATTTCACACAAATCTTTTTTTTTTGGTGACCCTCTACCAAAATTCCTCTACCAATTTGCTCAAATCGTTTTGCCTGTGCTGAATATAGACAAAAATTAAAAAGACATCTCTTTAACGACTATTGCAATTAATTACCTTTTGACCTACTTCTTGTATTTTTGTGCAACGCTACTCGGGTGAGCGATATAGGGCCATCATTATCCTTTTGCATGTGTGTTGTACACTTACAATTGCTTTATATTATTGTGTTAAGTATATTATTCTATGTACGAATAGTATCTTAATTATGAAATTAATTATGAAATTACTTAAATACTGTGTAATCAAGATTTTGTAATCAGACAATGCATGGTATGTAATTATTGATTTAATTTCATGCAAAAATAAAATTAATAGTAAAACTGTCAATTTGTCATTATTATATCCCTTCCTTACAAGCTTTGAGGTTACTTTATTTATAGTTTAAAAAATGCCTTGGCCGCCCTTTATATGCCCGCCAAGGCCGGGAGATATTTTCACTGCTTTGTTAGACAGTCTGTCCGTCCATCATACCTTTGTCAGGAGCATAACTCAAATTACTGCAGGGATTGAGTTTGATACGGGCATTAATAGAATGTTAATGAAAGGAGATGCAGACATCTCTACGATGTCTTCCCTTAAAAAGTAGCAAATAAGCTTGTCCGAAGATCGAAAACTATCGAAGGATTGACAGTGATATGGGAGGTGTAACCGGGAACCATTATTTTGCCTTATCCGTTTTTAGCTCACCTGAACACGAAGTGCTTAGGTGAGATATTGTGATCGCCTGATGTCCGCCGTCTGTCTGTCGTCTGTCTGTCCACACTTAACCTTGTATATGCGATAGAGGCTGCATTTTTCACTGGATCTTCATAAGACTTAGTCAGTATAATTGCCTTGATAAAATCTAGGTCGACTTTGAATATGCGTTATCTGGGGTCAAAAACTAAGTCACAGGGTCAAATCATAAAAGAAACCTTGTATATGCAATAGAGGTTTCATTTTTCATTTGACCTTCATGAAGCTTTATCTGTATGATAACCTTGATATTATCGAGGTAAAGTACGGACATGTGTCATTTAGGGTCAAAAACTAGGTCACGGGGTCAAACCATAGAAAAACCTTGTGTATGCAATAGAGGCTGCATTCTTCATTGGATCTTCATGAAACGTGGTCAGTATAATTGCCTTGATAAAATTTATGTCGAGTTTGAGTATGGGTTATCTAGGGTCAAAAACTAGGTCACGGGGTCAAATAATAGAAAAACCCTGTGTATGCAATAGAGGTTGTATTTTTCATTTGATCTTCATGAAAATAAGTCAGTATGATTGCCTTGATAAAATCTAGGTTGAGTTTGAACATGGGTCATCAGGGGTCAAAAACTACGTCACCCGGTCAAATCATAGAAAAAACATTGTGTATGCAATACCGGTTATTTTTTTTAATTCTATTTTTATGAAACTTTGTCAGTATGATTGGCTTGATGAAATCTAGGTCGAGTTTGAACATGGGTCATCTAGGGTCAAAACTAGGTCACGGGGTCAAATCATAGGAAAACCTTGTGTAAGCTATAAATGTTGCATTTTTCATTGGACCTTTATGAAACTTGATCAGTATGATTGCCTTGATAAAATCTAGGTCGAGTTTGAACATGGGTTATCTAGGGTCAAAAACTAGGTCATGGGGTAAAATTATAGAAAAACAATGTGTATGCATTGGAGGTTGCATTTTTCATTCTATCTTCATGAAACTTCGTCAGTATTATTGTCTTGATGAACATTAGATCGAGAATGAATATAGGTAATCTGAGGTCAAAAGCTAGGTCACCAGGTTTAAAACCTTGTGTATGCCATACAGGTGACATTTCATCCCAATCATCAAGTTAAGTGGTCAAAAGATTTGCCTTGTCGAGGTCAAACAGAATGATTGTGTTTATGATATATACATGTAGTTTAGAGTTTGGTCACATATTGTCGTAAGTCGCATGTGAGTGATGCAGGGCCATTGTGGCCCTCTTGTTAAAGTCATTTCCTTATATCTTGTGAAATGAGGCTTGTCCGGAACATGTTTCCAAAATCATGATACGGATGAATTATACATTGCGAGAGAGATTATTTATAGAAAGTACAGTATTAAAAAACTGTGCATAGTAAATCACGCATTAACTCATCTTAACTATAGGCTCTGGATGAGCTATTAGTGTGGATGGATTGTCCACAGTTCGTCGTCTGTTGTCAACGTTTAACTTAAGTTCCTCGTCTCTGAAACTACTTGTCAAACATTCACCAAACTTGTTTTGATCCTTCATAGACCTCTTTAAAACAGTAGGAAATTTTGTCCACTGCATACAGGGGTCGCCTTTACTGAAAATAAAACGAAACTTTATATTGCCTCCTTTCAAGTGCTCAGCATGGGCTATTGTGATTGCTTGATGTCCGTCGTCTGTCTCTGTTCACACTTAACTCCTGTGTATGCAATTAAGGCTACATTTTCTACTGGATCTTCATGAAAATTGGTCAGAATAACTTTCGTCACCACATCTAGGTCAAGTTTGGAATATGTGTACAATCGCTTGTCAAAAGCTAGATAACCAGGTCAAATCATAGGAAAACACTGTGTGTGAAAAAAGGCTACATTATTATTGGTTCTTTCTGAAACTTTGTCAGAATCAGTGTTTTGAATAATTTTAGGTCAAAATATGGGTCAGCTCGGGTCAAAACTAGGTTACCATGTAAAATCGTAGGAAAACTTTGTGAATGCAATAGAGGCTGCATCTTTTCATTAGATCTTCTTTACACTTTATCAGAATCAGTGTTTTGAATTATTATAGGTCAAGTTTAAATATGGGTCATCACGGGTAAAAAGTACGTCACCAGATCAAATTACAGGAATACATTGTGTATGTAACAGAGACTGCATTTGTCAAAATTAGGTACAGGTCTTGATGAAGTCTCGGTCGTGTTTGAAAATGGACCAACTCAGGTTAAAAACTAGGTCACTCGGTCAAATGCTAGAAAAAATGCGTCTGTATTTGTCTCCGACTCTTCATGAAACTTGGTAAGAATAATTATCGTGATAGAATCTACATTGATTTCGAATTTACGTCATCTCAAGACAAAAACTTGGTCACTGTGTTAACTCTCAGGAGAGCTGCTTTTTCATTAGATCTTTATGAATCATGGTAATAATGATTGTATTGATGTAGTCTCGTTCAAGGTCTAATATGGGTCATATGGAATGAAAATTAGGTGATCTGCTCAAATCTCAGAAAAATCGTGTTTATGCAATAGAGACAGCAGTTCTCATTTGGATCTTTATGAAACCTGGTCTGAATGATTGCTTGATCTAAATGATTGCTTCGTGAAGTCTAAGTGGAATTCGAATACAGGCTATCATGGGTTAAAAACTGATTCACCAGTTCAAATCTTAGAAAAACCTTGTTTTGACATTTTGACCTAGTTTTTGTCCTTTAGATCAATGGTACCTCAGGTGAGCAATATCGGGCCATCCGGGCCCTCTTGATACAACAACTTCCGCTAGTTTAGATTTTCAAAAATCGTCTGAAGGCTTGCACAGCAAACGTGAGTTACCTGACCGTGTATATGGAAATTCCAAATCTATTATAAAGGACTTAAATAGCAATATGCAGTAATACAAACAAGAAAAACCGTGATTCAAAGTGTCATAGCGAGCCCACAAACAAAACTGACATGCAAATATTTTTGAAATTGGTGATGGTTGATGTCGAGGTATGGTCCCAAAAGAATTCAAGGAGACCAAGCTTAACTTATACCTTAAGCAAATACCTATTCGGAGTAGATCTGATATCAAGTATAATATGTTGTAAAGCAAACTTAAGGTATTCAGCCCATAACGGTCAATTTTTCAGTTGTTATTTTCATTAACGATATCCTTTCAATGATTCATATTCAAATTTAAAAGAAATTTACCGTCTAAATAAAAAGATATATGGAATTTTATACCCCTAGCCTCGTCTTGTAAATAACTAACTGAACGGCATACCAGAAAGAATAATTTGTCAATATTCAGTTACCATTATATAACAATTTAACATAATTTTGGTGATAAAGTATTCAGTATACACTGTAGATATACAGTAACAACACATTCACTTATGAGCCCAAATGATAGTGATGTAGATATGTTTAAAAAGGTTTTATTAATGAGGCATCCATTCCACTCTGATAAATTTTGTCTTTATACTAATCCTGATATAATGGCAAAAACTGATGAACTTTTCCGTCTAGATTTTCAAATAACCAGATCTAAAATCAGCCATTGTCCTTACTATTTTCACATGAATGAAGATATTTATGATTATTTGCCGTAAAACATTTAAAAATGGTTAAAAGCTGAAAAGGGTAAGTGAAACAGAAGAAAATAACTTTAAAAACTTGGGTTCGGATTGGATTTAAACTCCACTCGTAATAGTACAACGCAGACGCCTTACCCAACTACACTTCGAAGACCAAATATTCGATCTAGTGCTGAAGTCTCCATGCATCTTTTACTTACCAAGTATTAAATATAGCGGGTCCGCAGTGACAAAAAGTAAATGTCTGCAAAGTGCTGATGTTTGCAAATATTGTTACGTCAGTTAATAAATATAACGAATGATTTTTTTTTTTCACGAGAAATGTGTGGACTTTTATACTGCTTACCTCACTTCTCTTTTGACCATTTTGGCAAAGATTCTATAAAAAACAGTCAACAATCTGTATTTCAACGAGTAGGAAGTTCCTAGTCCCGATGCCCCGTTTATCTCAACAGCGCCTTGAAGTTAGCCCCGTAGCTCTTAGTTACTTCGCTGCCTGCTGAAGTCAAGTTACCCCGCAGCACAGTGAAGTATGCTTCATAACACCAACTAAACCCGTGCACCGTGACATTAGCCACGTAGCATCTAGATACCCCACAGTCAAGTGAAGTTAGCCCCTTAGTACTTAGTTACACAACAGCCCCTTGAATTTAGCCCTGTAGCATCTGGTTACCCCGCAACCCCGCGAAGTTAGATTATCCTGCAGCCGAGTGACAAGTACTGATGGCTCCGTATCATCCAGTATCAATGCAGCCCAGGCTACATAGTTTCTATAAGTATCATCTCCACTGCTATCAATATAGTACGTGTTACACGGCTTCTTTGTGTATATCGAGTATACCTGCAGTCACATGAACTCAACTTAACTGCTCCCTAGCTTTCAGATCACCAGTTTGTGTCCAAGCATCCACATAAACTTAGCCCCTTTCCATCTTGTAGGTCCATGTCCCCTGCTTTTTACACAGTATTTATTACACTGCTCCCTAGCTTTCAGACCAACTCTTTGTGTCCACGCGTTAACGAGAACTGAGCTCCGTGTCATCCAGTAGCACTTTAGAGTTGGTTCCACCGTTCCCAACCTCACGGACTCACTACCGTGTCCTCTGGTATCAAAACAATACTTGTTTCACTGGTCCCTGGCGTTCAGAACGCCCGTTAATTTGATAGCAGGCGATGTATTTCGCGCGAGTTAAATGGGCGAAAATTATTGTTGTTTTGAGCACAGATTTTGATTTAAACTTCGAGAGTATATATTCGGAGAAAAGTGTACAATACGTCATCATTTTTATAGAATGGCTGGTATTTGTCATCCTGGTGTTTAGGGATATCTAAATGTAAGTGTAATGATTTCCTCTTTTATCTAAACCTAATTAATCTATATCATCTCGTATTGCCATTTAAATCAGATTATTACTAGTATTCATAACCGCTTCGTTCAACATTATTTTAAATTTAGCTCCACAATAAAGCCTATATTTTTCAGAAGTTTGATACTTACACCATACATCCCAACGAAATACAAAACCTTCCGAAGGTCAACCGATTCAAGCAACACCTTCAGTACTTTGATCAATTCAATTTAATCCAAGAGGCATAACCTTAGTCATGACAGTAGTCATGGTAACGAAAGTAGTATTGAAATTAAAACAACAATTTAAATGCGTAAGGATAGTCCTTTAGCAATTTATTTAGAAACAATCAAGTGCACGTTACATAGTAAAACACCCTTAAACTTCGAAGCGTCTATTCAAAGATCTGATACGATGTAAACAAACCACTTGCTAAGTATGTTAAACGTTTATGGTAAGGGTACATGACAACCCTTTGAAAATCTCACGAATTGATTATTCTGCGAACGTTATTATATATAGTCAGTTTTGCTTTTGATGGCGCGCAAGTTTTGAATTTTATTGTATATAGTCAGTTTTGCTATTAATGGCATGCAAGATTTGAACTTTCTTGTATAGTCAGTTTTGCTTTTGATGGTACGCAAGTTTTGAACTTTATTGTATATAGTCAGTTTTGCTTTTGATGGCAGGCAAGTTTTGAACTTCACTGTATAGTCAGTTTAGCTTTTGATGGCATGCAAGTTTTGAACTTTATTGTATAAAGTCAGTTTTGCTTTTGATGGCATGCAAGTTTTGAACTTTACTGTATAGTTAATACATGTAATTTTGTCAAGAGTGCATTTGCAATGTTTAAAGAGTATTTTAAAGATACTAGCTGGGTGTCATGGATGACAAAATTATATGACAAATTATGTACTAAGTAACACTATTCAACCTATAAATGGAGGCACATCCTAATTATGCCGCACTTCAACTAAATGGGGGTATATGTGCTTTACACTTTTCTACAATCACCGGTAACATCAATATTTTCAAGCAATCCTCAGGGTTTTTCTGCAGATTGTTTATGTTCAGATTAATTGTATGATTTTTTTATTCAAAAAGTCAAAGGTCAATATCACAGCAACCTAAAATGACAAAAATGTTTTCATTTAATAACTTAAGAACATATAGACCCAGGCTCCTTAGGTAGGTTGCTTGTGATAGGTCATTAGATCAAGTCATAGAAAAACTACTGGTCAGTTGTTTGACTTTTGTTTTCCGCTTAATAACTACAGAAGGCTTTAAGCAAGGTTTCAAATCTGGTAGGACATTGGCTATGGACAGTATTACAAACAGTGTTGTGTTTCAGGTTAATGAGTTATTGGTCAAGGTCATAGTGACCCTGCATTTTTACCCATTTCTGCAAAATAACTAAAATTCTATTGTGAACGTTATCTGGCCTGTATTTGTTAGAGTTATTGGGCTCTTATTTAACGGCACTTGTTTACTCTGTGCATGATATGTTTTAAGCAAATGTATCCAAAAGATGAGAAAATTGGTATGGGTATGGTATCTTGGCTGGTTTTGATCTTTGGTCTTATCAGACTTGAAATGACAAATGATGTGCGAAAGACCAGACATTTAGCAATGATGACCACACCTTGATGCCCAGTGGCTGCTTTAGCAACCAGTGACTTTCCATAGCAATCAGTGACGTAGCAACTACTGACTCTGTTTTGCAACATGTGAAATCCTTAGGTAAGGGTGAGCGATTTAGGGCCATGATGGCCTTCTTAAATAAGAGTTGTATTAATTCAGAAAACCTGTAAAAAGGTCAGACAAAGGAAACAGTTGCAAATGTATTTCATATTTTAAAAAAATGTATAGTAAACTGTATCACTATAAATAAACCTTAGGTTCGATGTAAATATGTAAATACTTGAAAACTACCTATTTTGCTAGATAATTGTAAATATTTTGACATTGCTTAGAATGTGTATTATCGAAACAATAAAGTTTGTGAATACTTGTAAATTTGAAGTAAGACATGCTAGAAGAGTTGTATAGTTGCATCTATAACAAAGTGATTGTTTAACCTAATGAGGTAAATGGTGATGAACAACTATTTAAATTTTCTTCAGTTTTGGATGTATAGAGACAGAATACATGTAGATGTACATGGGTTATTATTGATACTTATGTATTTGTTTTCTGTAAATAGCTTATTCCAGAGATATTTTTACCGTACGGGTATAACAATGTTGTGCAATGAATTCTTAAATGAGTGATGAGATTTTATTTATTTTCATTTGTTTATTTCACTTCATTGTGATGTCTTGGTTATAACATTGTATTTTGTATCTTTATTTGAAGTTTTATTGTGTTAAATCGCATTCCTTTTACTTAGTAGAACATGTAATAAGAAGTATATGAGTGACAATAAAACATGTAGAGAGTAGAGTATTTTCTATATGTTGAGAAACATTAACTTCCATAATTATACAAGAGACAATTTTGTTAAAAAATAAACACATGAACAATTGGAAGGCGCTGTGGGAAAAATCAATTATAAGTTATGTTTTATGTATGGAATGAAACTAATTTTCTTTTGTCAAAAGGCTGGGATGCTTAAGACATTTTTAAAGTGTTTCGAAATTCTAAAAGAGTAGATTGCTATCCAAATAAAAATTCCATGGTTATTGTTACTTATATTCTAAAAGTATAAATACATGTTTGCTATATTTGCTTTCAATTAAGTTAAGGTATATGTTTATTGTAAAATGTGTGCCAATATGTGTGTGTAATATCTTAATGATACCTGTAATTACAATGACAATTACAATGTCAAAATAAGTTTAATAAGACATGTTTAACACATGTTTTAGTAAACAATTGTATGTATTGTATAAATGGAATAATGTATATTGCAAAAATAAATATATTTTGGAAAGTTTTATTTTGTCATCATGTCAACAAAGCTGTCTTAAAATTTGTTGTATTAGTAATAAATCCGGTACACTAGAGGGGAAGATAAGTTTATGATCCACCTGTCTCTAGAAGACTGTACAAATGTGTCTCCCCCCCCCCCATGCCCCAACCCCCCACCAAATTGGGAGAAGTTTTAGTTGTTACCATGGATGTCTGTCTGTCTGTCCATCGTTAATAATTTCTTTTTAAAAACTGTAGAACTGTTGGTCCTTCAATAGGTTTTACAGTCATGACCCATGAAAGTTTCCTATCGTTTGGGGGTTTAATGGTCAAAGATCAAAATGACAGTGACATGTAATGTAAAAATAATTTCCGATCTAAGTCTTAGGATCCTGTAACTTGGTAGAGTTATTGTTCATGACGAGTAGATAACCCCAGTACAGATTTGGAATTATGTTGGTGAAAGGTCAACATCATGATGATGTTAAATTAAATAAAACAGTTTTCGATCAATTACTGAATAATGCTTTGTCTTTAAGGATCATCAACCGCCGTAGGTATAATGCTGGTAACCTATGAATTATCCCTATTGCAGACAGTGTGTCGAAGTTCATGATCACTTCGGGAGGTAGGAGGTGGAGAGAGATATATTTTTTCCCAAAATCAGTTTCTAGTTCACTGCAGTTTATACTAGTGCCATGTGGCACTCGCAAGTTGTCACTGGAATGCCAATTAGTCGTGCTTTAATACATGGAATCTAGCAAAGCCTCTGGTGTACCAGGGTCGGTGTTTAAGCTGACATTGGATGCCCTCGGCTGTTGTTGTTTCCATTAATCTCAGAAGAGTAGGGTCCTCCTAATTGTGTGTGATATAGTATTATTTGTAATGCGCTGTTTCAATATAGCTTCTTGCTTGTGTTGTCTGCATGAAAGAGACGTGTAAAAAATTATTTCTCTGTGACAGTCACAGCTATATAGAATCAACTTGTTGATAGGGAATCAGCAAAATGTCAATGTCTTTCTCTGCAAAAATGTATATTTATTACTCTGGCATGTAACTAAGGTAAGCAACACTTGATTAAGGGCTACACGATAACTCTTGATTAGGCTACATTACGCCTTATGGCCCTGGTGCCTCGATGTAGCAGCTGTTACTGCTTGGGTATGATGTCTCTCTATTAAACATTTTCATAATTGGTATTTGATAGACTTTGTTCGCTTTGAGGACCTGGGTCAAGTCATGTTTATTTCTTAATATATTACTATCTGAAACCTAACGTTGCTAAAACAGGCAACACTGGAGTAGCGGTTACGACATTCGCTGTGTAACCAAGATAACTTGGGACCAGGTCACAAGACGCATGATGCCGCATGTGCTCCAGTCAACCAGATCATGCATCATAGAGTCAATGCTTGAAGCATGACATGCCTGGATTCTTTACTGTGACTACAAGGTCAATCCAAGCATGTAATGACTACTAACCCTCAACAGATGGGTAAGTGAACATCAAGAAACAGTTACCTGAATGATATAAGTATGTATAAAACCACAACAACCAGAATTATGACTGACAGTATTTATTATATAACAATATTAACGATAATAGATAAATCGCATCCTTCAGTTTATCACAGACACAAGAACTTGTAGGGCAGACGTAAGAATACCCAAAATATTATTTTGTAATGTTTCAAGGATTAGCCTCAGTATTGTCTCTACACCTCACTACATTGACATGTAAATAGATCTACACGCTATAAATATCAACATCAAATTTCTTAAGAAAACATTTACTGAAAGCTATGTGTTCATAAATATATCAAATATACGTTATATTAAAGTGACATTATGCGCATTTTTTTCAAGTAAAAATCCAGCTGAAAATGGTGTGTGTACAAAAGTGTAGAGGAAATAAGAACTTTTAACCCAAAACACCAAACTCTTCCCGCTACCAGTATGAAAAAATAACTTTCAAAATATTGATTTTCTTATTTGACTGGGAGAGTCAATTTAAGAAAGGAACAACTGCATGCAGGAGTTGCTTCCCTTCCACTGCCGAAATTTCTACCAACATCAACAACGACACATTCAACTATCATTTTATCAGTCCGATTTTTTTATATCTAAAGCACCAACTTCAAATACTAATGCGGCATAATCATTAATTTAACACATTTAAATGCACAGCAACCAAAAATTGCTTTTATAAAACTCTCACCAAAAATACACTTTGTGCAGTAATATGCGCATACTGTCACTTTAAATATACATATATACATATATCACATAGTAAAAAAATAAAACATTTCAACACATAAGTTTCACTATTTTGTATAAATACCTTCACGGAGTTTAAAACTATACAAGGATCTTAGACCTCTCGGTAAAACAGGTATCATTCTTGGTATTGCCAATGATTAGGAAATTCCTTAACAGTATGGAATTTCATTGTTTCAGTCCTTTCTAAGATACAGTATGCTATTTACTTAAGCTATTAAGGCAAACAAAAAGTTATTTAAGACAAGACAAAGACACAAACTGAAGGGCTTCATTTATTTCAAGAGATATTTGTTTTTTCACATCCCCTCTTATGTTTGTTCGGAAATGTCTACCAAGAAGATTTACCAAAGACATTTACCAATGAAAAGCATAGGAATCCTTCATACTGTAAGGAAACAATGGTATTTAATTGTTTACCATGTGTTGTCTTCCTAAATGCTATGCTCTTGAGTATGATGTACGCGCATGTAACCACATGTATTCTATCAAACAGTCACGTCAGACTGGTTAGAGGTGCAAAATTTTACTTTGTGTGACATAAAAGTACTAAAATGTATCACTGTTCATTAGCAATCACTTGAAATCACTCATAATGTTTATAAAATTTGTCATTTCAAATTTAACTTAATAGTTCTGGCAGTTGTATAGATGAGGAAGACAGACACGCTTTACAGGCACTGGCTTAATTAAGGATACTGAATCATCTTCAGAAAATAATTTCACATATTTACATGTATGTTACCACTACTGTAAAATATTAGTTTACATAACAATGCATCTATTTGGTTTTTCTGTGCTTACTTTTCTACAGTGAAAAGAGTTCCACATAATGCAAATTTCTCATTTTCAAAAAAATATCAAACTCCGGGTCCCCAACTGCATGTCATTCAATACTACACTTCTTAAACGAGAGGGCCCAAATCATAAAAAAGACTCAAATCACTCCCCTAAGTTTATGACCTACTTATGACGCAATGTGACCGAAGTTAAACCTTCATCTATATAATAAGCACAAACATTCTGTTTGACCTAAACAAGACAAACATCCAAACGAATTTACATGATGGTTGGCTATAAAATGTGACTACTAGAGTATCAACAAGGTTTTCCTTTGATCTGACTGTGAGACGTAGTTTTGATTCCAGCTGACCATGATTCAAATTTGGCAATTTTTCCCTAGTTGACCCAGCTTCAAGCTTGACCTAGAAATCATTGCGACAAACTTTATCTTACCAATTGTCATGATAATTGGGAAATAAAAGTGGTATATAGAGTGTTTATTAAGTTTTTATCAAATAGTATTTGAAAGACCTTGGTCATGTAATATTGTTTTTGACCCCAGGTCATCATGATTCGAACTTGACCTAAGACATCCTTGAGATAAACATTCTGGCCAATTTTAATGAAGATTACATGACAAATGTGATTTCTAGACTGTTAACAAGGCAAGTGTGAACAGACATACAACAGACGACGGGCGATCACAATAGGTCACTTTTGAGCACTTGGTGCTCAGGTAAGCTCAAATACATATCATAAATATACACTTAAATGAAATAGCACTTAAACAATAACACGAATTTATAAAATATCACTTTAACAAGGACACGAATGCCTTCCCTCTGCCATCCAATTGGTTATTTGAAACAATTTCACTTTAAGGAAAATAAACGCAACTATCCCTTCCTATTTGATTGTAGTACTTCAAAATCAATGAGAATCATCCATTCATTTGTCCAAAACAACCACCACACAAGGTTTGAATACGTTAACAAAAAGGTTCGCAAATACCTTCAAGAAACCATTTAAAACAGAGGTATCAGTGACCTTGACCTTCTAAAAAATGACCTTAAAATCAATAAGGATCATCCAATTGTGAAGAGAAATCATCATATTCAATTCAAAGAATCTAACATAAATGGTTCTTTTGTTATAGTTTGTAAATCATTTGGTCTATAGATTGACAAATCAAGTTGCAACAAACAATTTATATACATTGCTTTTTTCTAAAGAGGAGGGGGCAAGAGGAATGCATAATGAAGGCACTTTTATTCAATAATGTTTTTCCTGCAACATGCATATCTTTTATAAAACATGCAAAGCACATACAAGTCGGCTTGAAATGTACAGAACAACATGATGATTCGTATCTGTTCTTATACTGAGTTGCATATCCAATACAGAGGTTTTGATCAAACATGACTAGTGACTTATACTGTAAATAAAATGCAGAGTAATTCTTTTACACAATTGACTGTGTTATAAAAACGCTCGACCCTCTTGGGCTTAATCCTGTATTAAAATGTTTCTGTAGAGCTCTTCGTGGCAGCAGTGGTATATGACTCTTCAACTTCTCTTGCTGTAACTTCTGTTTCTCTGTTAGAAACTCTGCTAATTCCGTCATTTCTAAATGAGCTGCTCTTTGGGATGGTGTGTATACCTTTACATCACGGGTACCATCACTCTGTTGCTTTTCATACTGAAAACAAACACAATAACATCATATGTGACTCAAAAACAAAAGAGATGTCTCAAATTAATGTAAAATGCATCTCTTTCTTTTCAATTTTGTACATAAAAAGTTATGACTTAAGGATGGTTGGTGTTTTCACATTTTGTAACTTGTTTAAATATTTATCCATATTTAACAATCACCTTCCTCAGACTGTCTTCAGATTTCTGCACAGAAATTAGACCAAGTTGACCTTTTCATGAGATTGACTATTTATGTGACTGTATTTCCTCAGCTGACTGCTTAAGATAAGGTAAGCAGGCATTTATTCTATAACTGATTCGGGCATTTATACATGAAGCATGCAACATTCAAAGCTATACTTCCTCAACACAGACACATGGCTATGCCAGTAAAAGCATGTTGCTGGTAAAAATTAAACCAGATTTTCTATAACACATCTCATGTTACCAGAACCAAGGGACATTGCCGGATAAGGCAATCTTGAATAAGACAAACTGTACTGTATAAACATGTTTAACAATATACTGTTTCTTACCATCTCTCTTCTACTTAAATCTGCACCAAGATTTGCAAGTAGTTTTGCTATATCTTGTTTTCCATAGTCAATGGCAAGAAATATAAGATCTCTGTATGTTGGCATCAAGGGAGACAACTGAAAGAAAAAGTTGGTGAATTATTTTGTTTTTAAACCTTTCAGATTCAATCTTCAAACATATGCATTTTCCTGAAAAACAGCCTCATGATATTCATAGATAAACAATTATCATAGTTTAAAATCTATTACATTTCAAAAACAGACAAGTTAGCAAAACCGCAAGTCATACAGTAGTACTTTACTGGTTCAAAGCCTTGTAATAATGAAAATTGTTTTTCCCTCAGTTTTATAGCAGAATCCAGCATGTTAGCCGTATTTTTACTACTTCTTAGACAGTGGTTTGGACAGACAGACTGCAAATGGCCGAGGTTTATTCACAGGCAGAATGTTCTGACAGTCCTTGATGTACTCATTAAGGTTAAAGGACCTATACAAATTAGAATTTGAGTTCTTTGAGGATCCAGAATGCAAGTTATATGGAGTATGAAAATTAATGGATGGACAGACAAGGTAAACCTGTCATAAATTAGATGAAACGTTTAGGAGACTAAAACCACTTTTTGCGAATTTTGAATAGTTACACACTTGCAAAGTCCTAAACATTACATCCATCCATCTTGAAACTGTTCAAACAGTTTGCAAAAGTCTGTGACTAATTCTTCCATGCAGCAGAAGCCATGATTTTAATTGTTGAACCCTGGCCATGCTAATTTTCTGAAATGAACTTGCCTTTCCTTCAATACGGACAGTATCATTAACAGTTAAAAGGGGTGTTTGGTGAAATTGTATTGACTGAACAGCTAATAGTGTAAATCATGATCAGACTGCACAGTTGTGCTTGGTAATCATGATCTGCACTGTCTGCTTTGTTAAAATTATTTGCTGACAGCAGAGTAAGGGTTAGATTGTAAACTTACCACATTACACAAGGCTGTCACAGGAAATCTGTATCCTCTTACATATTCCTGGAATTCCCACAGACCCTTCTTCTTAGCACGAATAATTCTGCGTAGTTCTTCATACTGTTTAAATACACAAAGGATACCCTTGCACATACATTCTACATACTTTAAATATAATTTCATGAAAATAATACTTTTAGAAGTAATCAGATATTAAAGAATATGTGATTTTTATCATCGCCAACTTCGTAGTTCCGGTCATCATAGTGATATACCGCAGTGTATATCATGCTCAAATCCTTCTTTCCTTATGTAAGACAAAATGGAGGTAGTGTTAGAATATAGAGTACTTCAGATTTATTATCACTGGCTAGGTGTAGTTTTTTTACCTTGCGCATATATTCTTTGTATATAACTTCACAAAAATAATGCTTTCAAAAGAAATCAAATCTTAAAGAATATGTCATTTTTATTATCACCAGCTAATGGCACACAGGTGTAGTTTTTTTTACGTTGCGCATATATTCTTTGTATATAAAGTCACAAAAATAATGCTTTCAAAAGAAATCAAATCTTAAAGAATATGTCATTTTTATTATCACCGTAGTTTTTTTACCTTGCGCATATATTATTTGTATATAATTTCACGAAAATAATGCTTTTCAAAGCAATCAAATATTAAAGAATTTCATATTCAAAGAAATTCCTTGAAATTTTACAATGAAATGTATCTACGAGTTGAACACAATTTGGGTATTTTTCAAATTCAATTTTGTGTTAGAATCTAAATAATAAATGCCTGACTAAAATTACTAGGCATCTGAATTCCTGGCTGCATGTTAATCAACGATAATATACAGGGACACATTTGTTCTTCTTTATTCTAATTGTTTTTATCTACCATTCAGATAAAGGCAAAATTCAGTTATAACAACTTACTTTATCTGCACAGACAAGTTCAAGAGTCATGCCATAGCAAGATTTTTGTTCCTTCAGTAGAAATTCATGTCCCATCTTCATACCCAACTCTTCTGCAGTCTGTCCTCTCTATCAAACACAAGTCAAACTCGTTATCAAAATGAGGAAACTTATATTTTAACTTGTTACTATCAGTGTCACTGCTGTTGTGAAGTTCAACTTGTTTAGTTTATACGAATATATTTTAATTAGACTTCCTTTTAATTTTCCTAGTTTATTGTATCACTCTCTAGCACGCATTCCAGATGATATTGAGACAAGTAACCGTTAAACGCGGGGAGTTTTTCATAGCTGCTTCCCATTTACATACAGCTAGGTGTACTGAGGCATGTGTGACATAATTGACCTTCCATTCTGGAGGCCAAAACCCTAACTAGTGAGCTATAAAGGCTTACGATTCACCTGTTTGATATGTTGCCACTATAAATAAGCTTTAGTTTTCATAAAAAAGATACGATATCAGTTATGTAGCCGTCCTGTTGCAGGGGTAGGGTGTATGCTTCTGGATCGGTGGGTTCCAGGTTCGATTTCATCCAGTACCGTGTAGCGGTAATTTTTCCTTAATAGGCAAGACACAGTAATTTCACATTGCCTCGTTTGATTTCATTAGGACTGAGTCTAGAGCAATTAATATAAATTGTAAGAACTTCTTTCACTGAATCTAAATTGATCAAATTAGTATAAATAAAATTGGGAATGTATAGATATTTCTGTTTTGCATCTTGTTTTGTAATGAGCATGATTAGACATACCACATCTTTCAAAGTGACATCTGCTCCAACCTCAATCAAACATTCCTGTATCCTCTTACCAACTTCTGATGTGGAGCAACATGCAAAATGATAAGCTGTTCTGTTACACTGGAAGAATTTGACATGACACTTTAGAATAGCTCACAGAAATAAACAAAAGCAATATCTAAAATGATTTATTCTATGTTTTAATGTGGCTGAAATTTAAATAAGAATCAAAATACATTTTCCATTTATTATTTTTCTGTCAAACTTTGTCTGTTTGAATTACAATTTCTCGGAAACATCCGTTTTCTTATTCCCAGATTTGGCAGTCATTCCCGCCAAATGTCTATATAAAACAGTACATATAATGTTTTACTTCTTAGACCTTGGTTTGTGATATCTTGACTTCTTGAGTTTTAAACACAATCCCCAAAAATCAATTGTACTGTTAGCTACATGCTTTGGCCTAATTCAACAATCAAAAGTGTCCTTTTCATCCAAATCTAACCAACTTTTCTAAAGAGGTTCATAAGTTCACTACATAGACATTTATGGAAAATAGCCAAGCCCCAAGACACCTATAATTGTTTTTTCAGCATGTTTTGAATAATCTGGGTACAGAATAACGTAAGAATTATTCGTTTGGAAATATAATTTGACCAAGTTTTAGAGGCTAATATTTTGATGTTTTCTATAAGGCCATATAGGGAAAGCAAATCCCCCTTCCATGGCAACCATGTATTTTGATGAAATAATACATAATACAGTTCAAACAATCTTGGTACATTGTTTGTACATGTAGTTTGCCAGTCAAGGAACATTTCTGTGGAAAAAAAAGTTTAAAATTTAGCTTGCAGTGGACCAAATTTGATTCAAAGGGCTTGAACTTAACACGCATGCTACAAGTCCACCAGAAAATACTACACACCAAATAACTAAGGACTCGGCTTGCAGACTCGGACAAAGAGATTTTTGAAGCTTTCCCTTTCATTTGCCTTGTCTTCAGGAGTTCTGCATAACATGGGATATTTTTAACAGTCATGATAGAGGAATATACAAGGAACAAACATGCTTAGTTTTATCAACTTTCTCAAAGTGATTTAGGAGGAAATGCCGTCTAAAGAAAGTTTAAATGACTATTTTGGGTGAATATATGTATTTTTCGTGTGACGAAAATTTTACGATTTCTGAACAGACAGACTTATTCGCATTAGAAGTTTTAAGAGAATTCTCTAATAGTAAATCTATGTGAAATTAATAGTTTGCGAGATTTTTAAATTAACAAAAATTCTTAATATAGCAAAAAGTAAATCAAAAAGAAGCTACAAAAATATGGAAGATAGGTATACATCAACATTGTTTTAGAATAAACAGAATTTTATCATTATTCTATCCATACATACATCATTCTACATGTGTAAATGAGTAATTAAAGTGATAACATGTATTTAACAAAGATCAAATTATATAAGATGAACATCTTAAGGTACTTACACAGTCTTGTCCGTCTATATCCACATCATACGGAGAACTGAGGAAAAACTGCACTAGCTCTTCCCTTTCAAAAACAACAGCCAGCATCAGTGGCGTCCTCATTGCCTGTAAAATGTAAACGTTAAACTTTTATTATTGTTATATGTATAAAATATGTAGGTATCTGGCAAGCATAATTTCATACAATAAAGGAAAGTAATTAAAATGGGGTCGGCAAAAGTTGTGGTTCTTTGTCACTGCACTCCCTCTCAACGACTTCTATTAATGTTTGAAGTATCTAGTGAATCCCTTTTATGTTTTAAAGTTAAGTTCTGGACAAACTTTGCATAAAGGGGAATAATTCAATAACGATGTCAGCTAGAGTTATGACTTCTTGTCATTGCACTTACTCTCAATGACCTCTTTCATTGTGTTAAATATCCACTCAATCCATTTAATACTTTTCGTGTTATGCTCTGGACAAATATGGACTGACAACGCGGCGACTGTATACTCACCTTTTAGCATAATAAATTATCCTTCACAGATAAATGAATTCTTACCCTGCTAGTGGCAACTTATGCTTTTGCAACCAGTGTAGATCATGATCATTGCACACGGATACATTTATACAGTCTGATCATGATCTCAACTGTTTTCAATTCAGTCTGAAAATTTCAAGAAAGCACCCCTTCGAACAATTATTGATACTGTCCAAATTGAAAGATTGACAAGTCCATTTTAGAAATTTAGTTGGGAAAAGATTTGTAAGGTGTAAGGTTAATTACCTTGTTCCTGGCCCTGATGATAAGTTCAGGTGTATGAGAGTACTCAAAGATCCTCCGCATCTCACTCAGGGAACCATCTTTAATGGCGGCATGCACTTCATTTACTTCATCCTGCACCAAATGAGGATCACAATACAATACATGCATATATATTACTGTAACAGTGATTTGTACAAATATATTTGTACTAAGTATCAATTTAATACAACTCGTATTACATATCACCGCTGTTGCGACTCACACCAGATGGAATCAATCTTGAAGAGATATACATGTATTCTGTTATGGTCACTGTCTAAAATCTCAAAATCATGGATATCTAAATCTACCTCTGGTATAAAGTTTGAATATACCTGTAAGGTGTCACGTTGACCTAGAAACCCGAAACATGGCCATGCACAACTAGGCATGGTACTTATCACTTCTGTCAAATATCATTAAATTCTGACCAGGGGTTTAGGAGATTAAGAACACACACTAATTTACTACCTCCTGCCCCTGTGACCTTGACCTTTGACCTAGAAACCCGAAACATGGACCATGAACAACTAAGCATGGTACTTATCACTTCTGTAAAATATCATTAAATTGTGATTAGGGGTTTTGGAGATTAAAAGCGCACAAGAGTTATCTATCTCGAGCCCCTGTGACCTTGACCTTTGACCTAGTAACCCAAAACATGGATTATGCACACCTAAGCATTGTACTTATCACTTTTGTGATGTATCGTTAAATTCTGACAAGGGGTTTTGGAGAATAAGCTTCCATAAGATTTTACTATCTCAAACCCCTGTGACCATGATCACCAAGTGACCCGAAACATGGACCATGCACAATTAGGCAATTGGAGATTTAGTGTTGGACGGAAGGACAGACAGACTGACAGACAAGCTGAATCCAGTATAGCCCCTTACACTTTGTGTTCAGGGGAATTAATACATATTTATGTCTATGAAATGTCATAACAGTTACAGAAACATCAATGAGAAATGTAGTTCTACTTATTTTAAGCTGTGTACCTGAAATCTTGGTAGCCACTGAATAAACTGCAAAACTTCATCTGTTTCATTTCCAGATGCATAAATGAAGGTGTCTCTGTACTGAAAAACATGGAAAATATGCCTAACGGTTTTAAGCTAGAAAATCTCAATCTCTCCTTACATCTGATAAGAAAATGTAACTGCTATTATAATGGTTTTCAGCATGACAATTATGTTTGAAAAAAAGCCTAATAATATCAAAATATACATTAAAGAACATGTACACATGCACGGATAATTACTTTTTTATTTCATATAGATCTTAATTTGCATTTCGATTGTTTTCATAAAGATGAAGTGAGCTGTCATGTAATGAAGCAATGTGTTAATGAATAAAGACAGTATAATTAACCCGTATTTTTCTGTAGACTGCAATTGAACATATTACATGTAGGACAGTAAGACAATTTAGCACATGATGCATGATGCTCCAGTTCTGCATGGTTGACTACTTAGTCGCTAGTTTGTAATGGCATACCCGTATGTACTTTGTAAAAGATGGCCAGGGATTGTTCAACCCTGATTTTGGGCCCAGAATTAGACCCACTTACAAATGCAAAGATCAGTCTATCTTCCCAATTCTGCTACAGAAATTTCCTAAGTCTTTTTTCAACCCTGCGCTTGTCTATATGAACCCCTTCTGTTTGAGTCACAGAGCTTACAGAACTGTTTTGTAATCATATATAAAAATCTCTAAGATTACAAAATAAAGGTCGTATAATGGTAAAACTCATTTTCCCAGATTTTGACATTTCAGACATCATTTGTTTTTCCAAATGAAAGTGACTCAGTGACTCAAAACAAATCCACGATAATACAACATACGTTATGTGTAATCATCAAACTATCGTATCCTTGTACCGCCATTTCTGTTAGACTCTCCACGTCTGAATTCCTGATTATTTTCACATAATACTGGAAAGAGAAAAGGATAAATCAAAGCAAATTTAAGACAATTATGACATATAATATGTTCATTTTAATAAGTTAAATAGGCCATATAACCTACAATTTCCCGCTGTTATTTAAATATAATTTATACTCAAGTGGTCAGTCTTATTGATCAATAAATTGATCTGCTCAATTGAAAATTGGACCAGATCATTTAAAAAATATAGATCAGAGGTATTTAGATAAGTTGATGAGGTATTGCCATGCAATAAGAAGCACTAAACACTCTAATCACTTGGGTAACAATTACGTAAAGTTATATTAAAATCGGTCCATGCGTGTGGTAGAGCGCAAAACAGTAAATTACAATGTAATAGTATTTGAGTCTTAGGTGTGACCTTCACCTTGGGAGTAGGTGGCTGGTTGATGTGAAAACATAACACTGTTTGACACACCTCTTTGCGGTATGGGTATCCATTGGTCATTTGTGACAGTACATCCTTACGTAGATAATGATGGGGGATGCATCTTCATCATGGAACAATGGCATGTACATAGCCTTGTGATCTGCTATGTTCAGATTGGAGAAGTGCTATGTACATAGCTATTGAAGTACATGTTCCTCGTTGACATGCTTATGTCTCAAGGCTATCTGGTAAGCTACATGTTCATTTTGAAACTTGCATTTATAAACGAGTTATAACCCAGTCACTAGTATACATGTATATACCTTGTCAATGAGGTCAACAACATCTCTCCTCCTGGCAAATCTGGCAATATCTCGAGGATTACAACCAGTCTGAAAATGTTGATCTGAGTTACAATATCATGCTGAAAAAGCTGGGTACTGTTAATTTAAAATGGGTAATCTTCGCATGACAAAAATCTACGATTTGTGAGCGGACATACTTATTCAATTTTAAATTTTCAAAAGGAGAATTCTCTAATAGTAAATCGATGTAAAATGAATATTTTGCGAGATTGTTAAATGTTTATATGACATACTTATTCAATTTTAAATTTTCGAAAGGAGAATTTTCTAACAGTAAATCGATGTAAAATGAATATTTTTTCAAGATTGTTAAATGTTTTTTTACACAGGGGGCAGTTAACCTAACATACATGTTACCAGTACTAGAAACATAATTATCCTCCATATGAAACTATCAAGATTCTCACATAACAACATGGTACATTAGTAGGGCTCAAACCCATGACCCTCAATCTATGAGAGGTTACAGTGATTTCAAATCTCAAGCGACCCCAACCATTCAACAAGGGAGGCAGATACATACTGAAGGAAAAAGAAAGAGGTAACAATTCAATACAAACAGTGGAATATGTACCCATGAAGAGTAAAAGAATATTGCATTTTTTGATACCCTGTGTTTCTTTTTTCTTTCAGTATGTGTATCTAAATCTGTGGATAATATGATGGAAACTTCTATAATAGTATTATTAATATTGTACAAGTACAACACAAAAAGGTGATCCACATAGTAAGTAGGATTATTTCAATACTTACACAATCTCTGACTGATATATCAGCACCTTGTTTCAACATATACTGGAATAATTCAATGGGCATGTCTCCATTCACTTTGTCTAAGGCATACATGAATGCAGTTCTTCCTCGCTGAAGCAAAATGTAATACTCTTTTTACATGTACAATGTAGTATGTAAAATACAGATCTATATCAGGTTACATTTTCAATTACATTTACAGGTCATACTAATGAAACATTTTTATAGGTTACATTCTTACTTACACAAAAATAAATAGCTGAATCAAGAGTTTGCATAAAAAGATTCCATACACAGAAGTATGCATGTTTTTGGGGCTTAAACTAAAGTTTATGAAACTTATACATGTTTTACTAGTATACAGTATCCTATCACTTTTCACTTTCAGTTCACCCCTTCAATAGCCTAGTGGTAGAGCCTCCACTCTGTATATGGGAGGTCATGGGTTCAATCCCTGACAGAGTCGTACCTCAGACTTGAAACAAGAACTGTGCTTCATAAGTGATGCCATCAATGCTCCCACAGAGGTGTTTCGGTCTGTGACCCTGACCTACATGATGTAGACCTGGTACTTTTTATGACACATTATCTCCTCCATGTGCTGAACATGTGTTCCGATTCATTAAAAACAATCCTATGTATATCAAGAGTTACAATTCGGACATGAACATGTGCATGTACAGTCCAACCTCCCTGAAATTCACCTTTCTATAGCAACAATCTCCCTAAAAAGATGCACTCTTGACCGCTTAACATCTAGCCGTCTAATTTAAACTTGTTAGAACTCTGGCTAGCAAAGGTATTCCTATTGAGTACCCAACTTCAAATAACTAGCGCAGTTGCAAAGCCGCCTTGCCCTTGTAAAAACTGGCCAGGAACGAGTCTACCATTATCATGTTTTTGTTCTGTGTATTGTGGCATGTTCACTCTTTTTTCTCTGTAATGTTCTTTATTTCCTGTTTTTGGCTTAAGTCAGACCATTGTATAGATGTATTTATCTGTATTGCTATTTGACCTGTAGTAGGTTCCTTGTTTGTTGGCTTTTCTAATTGCTAGAGCTGTGGTTGCTGTGCTTGGCAATGTATGAGAATACTTTTCACACTTTATATCTATCATTTAACCCTTAGTACTTGGTAACTTGGCTTAATTTCTATAACGGACTTGCCCATCCCTCAATTTTGGCAGGCAGTTTCATTATTTACTAAAAGGGGTGTCTGATGAAAATTGATTGACTGTATAGCAACCAGTGCAGATCATGATCAGACTGAACGGATATGCAGACTGATCCTGATCTACACTGGGCGCTAAGTCTGTTGTGTTTTCTGCCAGCTGGGTTAAATTACTTTACCTCATCTTTCAAAGTGAAGTCTGCCCCAGATTTCAAAATATACCATGCAATTTCCAAAGGCACATCTTTGTGTAATGCTTCAAAAAATAGTGGACCCTGAAACAAAAAGGACAGTATCCTGTAACAAAGTTTATAATAATAGTCTTGTCTATCTAAGAATGCAAGGACAATGGATATAAATGCATATATACTTCAGTCTAACTAAACTTGAAACTGGCCCGTACTAGCCCACACACAATGTCACCATCAAAATTAGTGTAAGAAAGGTTTAAGAAATAATATTCATAAAGAAGTTTCAACGATATGTGTTTTGCATTTGAACAATCTTCTTTTTTTATTGTTTAGTTTACTGAAGCTTGTGATCGAGAAAAACAAACTCATAGACTCTTTAGTCTATTTTACCAACAACAATAATGGAATTATGCCTACTACATCAGCAAACATTCTGCTATTTGTCTTGGGGAGTATTTACCCCTTTCTCAGACAAAGTTCAATTATATTTTTGAATCTACTGACCTCTAGATGCAATTAGACTATAACAGAAGAAAAGTAACTCACCCAGAAGTAGTTATTGACTCGTACACTTGTATTAACATCTGCCCCAGCATCACATAACATCTGAACAAACTTCAAATCCTTAAACTTAATACAGTACTGTAGAATATGTTTTTTCACTGATATCTGAAAAACAAAATGCGGAAGTATGCATATCATATGGCTCCAGTATAATTAAGTTCAACTGTGAAATAATCTTCTTCAATCTGGTTTTCAATTAGTTCCAGATTTTTCAGTTTAAGGTTGAGTTATATGTCACAATATAAATTTGTGTTCAGATTTCAATTTATATGCAGCTGTGCCAGCAATGAGACATTTTGTATGTTGTACTCAAGTTTGTGATAGTAATAATAATAATAATGACAGAAGGTCAAGTTCACTTTAGCAATTCTGCATGTATGTAAAATGTATCAACTTCAGGTAGACCATGTAACTTGTCGGTGGTACAATGATTTCAGTGAACCGAAATGTATGAGTCAACTAGACATGCCACTAAGTGATTTAATGTGATTAATACCCCCGCAAGTCTGATTTGTCAACTGGAGAAGTTTTTAGTGACAGAATACATTGTAAAATGACTATAATAGAGATATGGTTCTTGGCAATAACTCTGTAATGAGTCTTTAAGTTATGCTCCGAACAAAGAAAAGAAACAAAGGGCAAAAAATCTGTAATAAGTCAGGATATAGCTATGGTTCTTGTACACTGCAATTGTTTTTACTGTGCTTGACCACTGTATCAAGTTGTATTGAATTCAAACGAGTAATTTTTTAAGGTTTGCTCCGCAGAAGAGAAATGCAATGGACCAGAAGAGCTACCGACCGGCCACAGGCTGACTCCTGTATATATCTAGCAAACTGACTGCAGCAACATACCTCATTAAGAAAATTAACTCTGCATCTCGTCTTCTTCAGTGCTGCTCGAACTTTTTCATGATTCCCTTCAAATACTCCATATATGAGGTCCTGCAAGAGTACCAGACATTATGTATGTTATTTTAACTCAACAAAAGTTTTGTATAGTACATGAAGAACATACTGTCTTCTCAACAGAAATATGGTATGTTTATTTCCTCATACAAAGTATTTATTCTGCTAATGTACAGTTTCCAATGTCAGTACTTACTGCATTGTATGTAATCATTTAATGATTAAAGCTTAGTTACATTGAAAGTGATACTATATTTATTCAAAGACAGTGTACACTTTTTAAAATGATTTGTTACGGAAAAAGTATGAACAAGAGCAATGTTCAATGGATGATCCCCATTGTTTTTTGAGTGAAAGGTGGCCATATAAAAGGGCCTTAATCCAATGAAACACCATTGAGTGGGAACATCCTAGAAATATGGGCATCTCTTATTATTGGTAATGAAGCTTCACATGAAGACTAGTATGCTGAATTTCCAGCCTGAGGTTGCTGAGAAATAGCTTATGAAAAAGTAACCAAAGGGAGATAACTCTACCAAAATGCATTGAAGTAGAACATGCTGACAAATGCACATAATTTATCCTCTTTATAGTGAAGCAGTATATGAAGTTTCATTGAATTCAAGTCTACTTAGTGGTTCCTGAGCAATAGCCAGGGCAAGGATGCACAAAAGTGTAATGTTATATACAGTATGTACATACAAATGTAAATGTTAATAAAAAATTGAACTGAAATGTGCTTGCAATATACCCACCTCCTTTTGTCAAGGAAACTTCCCATAGAAATTTGTTGAATTCTAGCAAGTGGTTGCTGAGAAATAGCATGGACACAAACATATATGAAAAAGTAATCAAAGGGCAACAACTCTGTGAACAAGAGCTGTCAGTAGGACAGTGTGCTCGACTTTTTAGTGCTTGCCTATAAAACAAAACTTTGACAGTTAAGGGCACACAAGACTTTAACTAGGAATTTCTAAGTGCAAATAAAGAAACATTTTCACAGAGTTATCTTCTCTTGCTTACAGATAGGTGTCATGATGGTACATAAGTACTCCAACTTTCAAAGTAATATCTCAAATGGTTAAGTTAACAAGTGGACAAGAATGAAAATTTTAACTGAGTTTCTAAGTCAAAAAGGGCCATAATTCAAATAAAATCCTTGACAGAATTACCTTCTCCTGCCCATGTTTTGGGATCATGATGGTAAACAAGTATTCCAACTTTCAAATTAATATCTCAAACAGTTTAGTCAAAAAGTGGACTGGTACGAAAAACTTAACCAAGATTCTAAGTCAATAAAGGGCCTTAATTTTTAAAACAAATCCCTGACAGAGTTACCTTCTCTTGCCTACAGATGGGGGTAATGATGTTAACATGCATTCAAAGTTTCAAAGCAATATCTCAAAGGGTTAAGGCAATAAGTGGATTTTACCCATATTCGATGTATTTTCTAAGTAAAAAAGGGGCAAAAACTTTGACAGAGTTATGAACACTTGTCTGTTGATGTAGGTCATGATGGTTAACAAGTATGGTTAGTTTCAAAGCAATACCTCCAATGGTTTTGAAATAAAGTGAGGTGGTACGAAAAACTTAACCAAGCTCAATACACTTTCTAAGTCAAAAAGGCCTAATTCTGTCAAAAACCTTGACAGAATTATGTACTCTTGTCTGTAGATGGAGGTTATGATGGTAAACAAGTATGGTAAGTTTCAAAGCCATACCTCTAATACTTTTGAAATAAAGTGAGGTGGTACGAAAAACTTAACCAAGCTCAATACACTTTCTAAGTCAAAAAAGGGCCATAATTCTGTCAAAAACCTTGACAGAGTTATGTACTCTTGTCTGTAGATGGAGGTTATGATGGTAAACAAGTATGGTAAGTTTCAAAGCCATACCTCTAATACTTTTGAAATAAAGTGGGGTGGTACAAAAAACTTAACCAAGGTGTGACACCAACGCCCACGCCGAGGCGAGTAGGATAGCTCCCCTTTTCTTCGAAAAGTCGAGCTAAAAATCACTAAAGTTTTATTGCATTCAAGTCAGTGGTTCCTGAGAAATAGCCAGGACTGAATGTCTAACGGATACACGAAAGGACTGAGGGATGGAGACAATTACCATATCCCCCAACAGGGGGATGATAAACGACAACAGAGGGTGTTTCACATAAACAGTAGACATGTCCTGGAAAAGTTCCTTCAATCTTGATTATCACTACATAGACAGTAAGCAAATGAAATTTAGAAGGCCTCAATAAAGACTACACCCAATGGAAAAAAGGCTCACCCTGAATTATCTACAAATAGCTTTGAAACAGCTCAAAGCCAAAAAAATCACCTGATCACCTTAGGGTCTAGATGGTATCACAAATGAACAGGCATCTTAAGATCTACAACCTAAGCTAGAGAGAAAGTAAACTCCCACAAATTTGGAGAGAGGCAACAATGATACCCATCTCCAAACAAGGGAAGGACTGAAGTAGAGCTTCTAGCTATTGCCCCATCAGTGTCACCAGTGTGGTTGGGAAAAGCTTGATGAGCATTCCGACCCATCGAATGAAGTGGAACTTAGAAAAACATCCTGATTCAAGCTAACCAACAGGCTGTCTTCAGACAATTCTGTTCTACGAAAAACAAGACTAAATACCTTGGCAGAGAACAACCGGATTCTAGATTACCAACTGGCTGGCTTCAGACAATTCCTTTCCACGGAAGACCAGACTAAATACCTTAACCAGGAGAATAACTGCATTCAAAGAAAAAAGGTTACACTTGTTACTTGGATTGATCTCTAGAGACCATTCGACAAAAGTCTGGACTGACGGTCTACTTGTGAAGTTACTACAGAATGGTCTCAGAGGCACAATGTACAAGTGGATCAAGTCCTATCTGTTAAACAAAATGGCTAGAGTTAGTCTTGATTGGATACAAAGTCAAATGTTTTAACAACATGGTTTCCCACAAGAAGTTGTATTGTCATTCACTCACTTTCTTCTTTTCAAAAATGACTTCCTGTGCCTGAACTTTCAAGAGGAATCAAAGCAGCCTTCTAGGCAAATGACCTACTTTGGTGTTCGAAAGACAATGCATCAACGGCTATTTTTAGGATGCAGCATGCTGCAGACATGATTTCAGCATGGACAAAAGACTGGTGCATACACAGAAAAGTCCTATACAACTTTATTAACACAGTCACCTAATCAGAAGGCTGGTATCATCAAGATTAGCGGCATTCCTCTGACTAAAGTGAAAGAAGCCACATATTTAGGTGTAACCTCTTTGACAAGCAACTTACATGGAAGCACAATCTAGCAAAAGCCGAAACTAATGCCCATCAAATGCTAGCAATACTACGCAAGTAAGCTGGAACTAATTTGGGAATAAATGAAAGGATACGGAAAACAGTATACTTGGGAACAGTGATGCCCCACCTGCAATACGGCTCAGCAGGTTGGATGTAGGCTGCGAAGACAAATCAGCAAGTGCTAGACAAGGTCCAAAACCAATTCAAGAATCATTACTGGACTAATGGGTACAACCTTCATTAAGGCAATGGTGGAGGGCACTGCTATTCCACCAGTTAGTTAAAGAAGGGAGGCGAAGGCGCTTAAGCAAGCCAGCCAGTACCAGTTCTGCCGGACCACCTTATGAGAACAAAGCTTGTTGTCCCAATAAAGAATCGTCTGAAAACAGGGAGCTTTGTCTATCAGTCCAAAAAGCCGACAAAAGCAAACACTGCCTATCTTGGACCACCAATTACTTCAGTCTCTGGACCTGTCTGAACTGCCAGGGCCATGAAGGTACGACCTGTCAAACATCAGTATCTGCACTACAGTATTTATTTGTTTGGCATTACCGCAATTGCTTTATATTCATAAATTATCGCTATTTCACTTACTGTAGTTGCTTTATGTTCATCAATTATCACGACTATATCATGGAACTTCAAACAGGCAGCAAACTGTCTCAGCGTCTGCTTTTTCTAGAAAAAAAACACAAAGTAATACATTTCTTTTTTTAATCCTGCCAAAGACATAACGCTCTTTTACTCTCATAATTCCCTAAACAATAATAAATACTGATTAAAAACTACATCAAACGTTTCAGGTGATCACAATTAATATGTTTCTAGCTTTATAGCAATAGAAATCTAAAGCAACTTGAAATCAAAAACTGTTTTTTGAGAGTCAACTGTGTAAAGTAGGAACATTATTTTACTTTATTAAATTGCCATATTCAGAACTCAAGGAAATATGAAAGGTTGTTCAAAGAGACTGTTTTTTGACTGAGAGTGTTACGCTCTGGCATTTTTGTTGTTGTAAGAATTTAACGCCTATTTTAACCATCATAATTTCGGTCTTTTTTACAGTTTACATACATTTATCTAACAATAGTGTTCCTGAGAAGAACCAGCACTAGATCCCTATCCTCTGTTAGAAAAGACCAATTTTCTCACGTAAAGAGACATGGTAACAATGGTAGCATGGCTAGGACCAATGACCATCAATATATGGGAGGTTACAGCGATTTCAAGTCAGCGGCTCTAACCGTTCGACCACAGAGGCGAACCAAAAACAACTGAATACTTACGTAGGTTGCATCAACTCTGATCCAACATCTAAGCAGGTGATGAATCTTGGGTATATCATGTTCTTTCACTGCTTGAAATATACCAGGCTACAACACAAAATCAGCAACATTATTTGTCAATTTCTACACAGAAAATAAAACAACTGCTAGAAGAGCAACCATGTATATGAAAGCCTGTATGTGTACCAATATATATAGAACCATTATGTTCCTGTATGAAATTCCACGCCCGTAAACAAGGTGTTAGGTTAATCAAAATTATGGGCGGAATTTAAGGCGTCGTTCCGATAGAAAACTTAAGGAAGAATAGTGTGTATCTGCACTGTTCTATTGAAAATAGAAAAATCTATGGGAGTGTAGCCACAGAAATTAAAATCTGAAGACTCTCTCTGACCTTTCAATATTTCAATGTTCCTGACATTTAAATATAAAGACAACAAGTCTGGTGAAGGCTCAAGTTATTATACATGTTCTGTAACATTTTCTTTAGGTGCTACTATATTACCAGTTCTATCAAATTCTCCAGACTTCATTGCAATGCAAAACAGCCATGACTTACATGAAGCAAACAAGTTCAATTAATATATTTCATCTGCCATATGGCTTCTAACAGAATATGTACCTAAATAAAAACAGGGCCAAGATGGCCCTATATTGCTCATCTGAGTACATGACCTACATATTACCCAATAAGACAAATTTTCATGAGGACTGGTTAATAAATGTGGCTTCTGGAGTGTTTCTTTGATGTAACTGTGTGACTTAGTTTTTGATCCCAGGTGACCTAGAAATCATTGAGACAAACACTCTGACCAATTTTCATGATGATGATTAATAAATTTAACAAGTTTTTCTTTGATTTGATCGGGTGACCTAGTTTTTGATACCAGGAGACCCAGATTAGAACTTAACCAAGACATCATTGAGATAAACATAATAAGACAATAGTTCATGATGATTCATTAATATGTGCGGCCTCCAGAGTAATAACGGTGTTTTATTTTGACTTGACCGGGTGACTTAGTTTTTTACTCTAGCTGATCTAGATTCAATCGTAACCTCGAAATCATTGAGACAAACACTCTGACCAATTTTCATGATGATTGACAATCACTGCCGATCAACCCCACGAATCTACCTATCTCGTAATACTGCCCCGCGCCTACCAAAATATCATGGGCAGAGTAGTATTATGGTAAATCATTGCCAATTTCCTGGCCCATCGCCTTTTTCTGACAGAAATTACTTACGTACTGACGGATGGCCAGTCATCACTAAGCGCCATAATATGATACTTCCCTTAGCCGTATAAAAATAACATACACCAATTTTGTACTGAACCTTAGATATTATGTTATTGTTATGTGACAGAATCAGTAATAATAACTACTATTAGATGACAGCTACCTTTGTTAGGAAAAAATCAGTTATAAACACTGATCACTATCCTCTATTGGCACTACTAATAATTTGTTAATCATATTAAAAGACAAAAATCAAAATAGATTTTTGTAAGACATGTATGCCCCTCCCCCCTTTTTTTTTTTTTGGAATAAAGGTCATCATGACCTTGACGGATTGACCTCAAACTCAACAGGGGTCAACTACTGGCAATGACCACCTAAGCTACCAATTTTGAGGCATTCTCTAGATATTGATTGGGCAAACATGTGCAAACCAATATAACCCTCCATCTTTGATAGGGGGAATGCATAATTAATACATACCAAAAGCATATCAACAAATAAAGTAATTTAACGTTTAATGTTTACTTGTGTGAAACATTTCAAAGCTCAAACATTCTATGATTATAGTATTATCACACGTCAACTGTCCGCTAACATTCTATAATTGTAATATCACACATCAACTGTCCGCTAACATTCAATTTCAAAAGCTAACATATACACTCAAGCAGCACATGCACAATTAACTTACTCCTTCTTCATAGTTTGGCCCAAATAATTGCTGTTCGTGTAAATTTATGCACGGTGAATATAACAGTTTTACAAATAAAATAACAACAACAATTTCCCGTACTTTCTGGTCCAATCAGATGCTCCTATTACATTCTAAAAAGAAAGTTTTATTTTCCATTTAACTCAATACTTAGAAGCTCAGTTATCTATCCAATAAGTAGATATGTGACATCACAGAGATAGCTGTACTGTGCTTTAAATCTCTATATATTTCAAACCCGAAATTATCTGTAGGTGGCACAAACTGTAAGTCAGTTATACAATGTAGGTCCATATTACAGCATAAACAAACTTATTACTGTGATTTGATATCACTCTCTCATACTTAATTTGCTTATCCCTGTTATATAGACCTATAACCTATACTTATACATGTATATTCATTTATCTTCCCTCTTTGTTAATTAAAGCTAAAGTTGTATCAGCAGCATATTTCAAATACGGTAAAAGTTCTTGGTTTCTATTTCAAAAGTACCTTTAAAAAAACCAGTATCTAACAAAACTGAGTTAGGTTAAATACATGTACATTGTATTATGCTTAGAAATATGTTAGTAATAATGTTTAAGCCAAACACCAAATATTTATAACAAAAAGTGTTTTTTTCAAGTAAGTTAAGATTTTAATGAATAGAATTTTTACGGTTTTAGTTAGGACTTACATACACTGTACACAAGATTTTCATCCATTATTCCCTGTATCTCTGTGAAATTGTTTGGTAAAATATACTAAGCATTTTTTTAAAGTCTGAATACATAGGTCAGAACAATATAATATGTACACTGGATTGGTATCGTTTCTTTTACTTGAACATGTTAAAAGTACTATTTTGTCTGTATTTAATTTTTTTCTTAAATATAATTATACATGTATGTCAAAAAAATCTGAATTTAAATCCGGTTCTACATATTCATGTTCCTAAATCATCACAGAAATAAATATATTTCCTAAAGGATTTTGATCAGAGAATATATCCAGCAGTTAAAATTTCATACAAATCTACAAATTAAAGTAAATGTCAAAATTCAACTGCAGAAATAAATTAACCATTACATAAGATTTGTAGTTAATAATTTATGATCATTTCTTCATGCCATAATTACATGTACAGTAAACTTTATTTTGAACTACCTTGCATAATCAGCCATGGTGGTTTTTATTTTCAAGTTAATGTCTTGTTACTGAGACCTCTTAACCCTTGACCTGATGGCGACCAATATTTCTGCCTTTGTGACCAGTGTAGATCATGATCAGCCTGTACATCCGTGTAGTCTGATCATGATCTGCACTGTTCACTATCCAGTCAATACATTTCTGTGTACACCCCTTTAAACAACTTGTAGAACTATGCTGAAACTGATAGAATGGACAATGCCACAAGATTTTGATTTATTTCAGATACAGTTGATTTAGGATAATTTGACAGTGGTTAACAGATATATGCAATCCGGTACACATAATTTACAACCACTGCATAGAAAGGTAGATCATACTTGCAAGGTAAAAGAGTTATTTCTTGAATCAATTATTCAATGAATTTACACAATGATATTGTAATCTTCTGATATATCAGTGTCATATTATCCTAAATCAACTGTATATATTCAACTATAAACAGTAATAGAATACAAACTTTATATCTCTGTAAGATCATATGCCAGTATCTGTTCTGTGTCCCAAGCTGCTCTGCCGTCTTCCCGTCCTATCAAATGTACAAGAGGCAGGACATTTATGTTATCTGTTAGGTTTCTTAATATAAGAAAAATTAACAAAGTTTTAAATTTGAAACAGCGCAGTAAAACGTCTCTCCTTACTCTTTTAAAAAAAATTAAATAGATTTTTTCATGCTTGTATCTGTACAGAATGTCCTAATTTGTACCTCTGTCATAGAAAGAGAACAAATTGCTGTGCTCTATAGACCATTCTAACATGGGTCCCAATATTGTCTATATATACATGTGCCATGTGCAGAGTAAAAACATTAGGTTTTATGATGTCATAAACAACACCCAGGCTGATATGCCATTAAAACTGATGTCTTATTATGCGTCAGAACTTTAAATAATTGTCCCCATAGAAAATAACGTTTTGCATTTATTCAACTTCTGAAATGTCTTATCAATGACATGTTAAGAATAAAAAAAACATCCTTTTCATCGTTGTTACATGTATCATCTAATAAACAACCCTTTATCGTTCTAATGCGCAGTTACAAACTGCTCAAGCCTCCGTCCCTTGTGGCTAAGTACATGTGTACTGCCCATCAGAACTCCAAATCATTGTTTATAAGACGATGGACACCACTGGAATGAACATGATGTCACTTGTGTTTAACTGTTTGAAACAAACAAAAGAGAACGTAATTGGTTCAGAGATGATAAAGTGTATAGTTAAATCAAAATAACTTTTGTGTGCATACAATGTACCTTGTTTCTTATCGCTGGATCAATGCCACATGTCATAAGGTCGGACACATGGCAACATTCACGTTGTAAAGCAGTCACATGGAGGGCAGTGTTTCCATGCTGTAATAAGAATAATATATTAACTATACTCGAGTACTGAACTAAATGCCACTCAATTTTATATCAGCAACACTAGTACAGCAAAATGCTATCACTGCTATATGTAACTTGTCTGCCATGCTTTATTGCATGTTATACTATAATCTCAATGAGATTTTCCACGGAAAGTGAACGATTGGTAACACATCCTAGTACAATCATGCCCGAGAGCCATCATAAAAATTGAGCTTTTATTGAGTGAAAGCGGTATGTTATTGAACACACATGACTCACAGCTCTGTACAGACTCTAAGATCCATATCTATAATTTAGCAAAAACTCTCCCTGCTCAATAATAAAATGTACCACCGCTGAATAATGGTTACTCTACACAGTCTTTCAAATGTAGGTCCGAAACGAGCGAAATACGATAAATAACCTGCCTCGGATCACGGACAAACATCCGGGTACCCGGATTTTGGAAAAAGAAAGAAATATGATACTTTATACCGATATCTCGATATTTTACCAATCAATTTGACCAACAAAGTGATCCTTAATACAATAAGCATTCCCTACATTACATAACGTTATATTTTACCGATGTTTCGTTTTAGGTGGATTTACGCATTGGAAAGTTGACCTTAGGGGGGGGGTTTTTTCACAAATGACCAAAAGCCGAAACCCGACCTATTTTAACGCTTTTCCGCGCATGGTGTTCTGGGATTGATGTAACATCTTTTCCATAGATTTAAGTCTAAGACGTCTGTTATGTCTTAGATTTTCGTATTTCACCCGTATTTTAATTTTCTGGGACGGTTAGATCCGTTCAAAATCTAAAAATGGTGTCAATGGTGATTTTTTTTCTGATACGGTGATATTTTGTGCACAGGTTTTCATTATATACTTAGGGTCAAAGATGGAAAATGCTAATTAAAATGAAATTAAGAGTTATTTTTGGACGGATATGATTAGATTTTCGTTTTTTATTTTATAGCATAATAACGTACAGTTTTGTAAGACCAGTATCGCGAGTCAAATTACCATCCATCGCTAAAACGTGCAAGACGGAATAGCATGGACCGTGTTTAACTCGCTTTAAAGATAAAGTTAATTATATATAGAGGTTTTAATTTCACAGTTTTACAGAAAATTCATCAGCTTTCCAATATACCATTTTTTTATTAAAGTGGTATTTAAATGACACAATGACGGGCAGTTTGCATACAACTATCGGACAAATACCAGTTTACTCGCCGGCGTGATAAATGCACGGCGTGATAAACGCTTTCAGGTAAAAATCGAAACCGAGACAAGATTATCAGTACGATAAGACTTTTAGAGGGCGTTTCCGGACCATACTATTTGAAAGACCTTGCTCTACACTTTAGCAGCAACAGCTGTATTCTGTATGCACAGAAAAATCAGAACAAGTTGGTCTGCAAACCCTGCAGCAGCTGCTGTTCTGTGAGTGTGTATATACATACATCTGCGTATGTTGGATATATATGTGTGGTGGTGAGAGCATATGTGAATTGGGAAGCACGATTTAACCTCGCAACTGCAATGCTTTAACTGAAGATAACTTACCCTATTTTGTGCACTAATGTCAATGCCATGCGCCACTAGAGCATAGAAGATGCTTGGCCTATACATGGTACATACATAATGCAGGTATGTGTTCTGTTTCTGTAAAAATAAGAAGTACGGTTTAATTGCAACTCCATCTTATTCACGATTGTAAAATCATGTGAATCTTACCACTTTCATCTATCAACAATGATTTTATATACATGTACCATTCAATACAGAGGCACTACAATCTCCATTGGTCTTGTAGTTTAGGCACCTGCCTTGAAAGCAGAAACTTGATAGTTCAAATCCCAGAGGGGTCTGTTCTACTGCAAGTTGTTGGTGAGTCATCAGGGAGTTACACAATGCCACCAAATTCCGACCTGCCATTATGTGTGGAATTGAAAGACAGGAGTCTAGACATTAATGTGTTTTTAGTATCTTATAAGTCAGAAATGACTGGTCCTTTGTATTGAGATAACACTTTAAAAATACAATTTTTTTTGCCTTTTTTTATAATCTAACCTGCAGTACTTTTCTAAGGCGGAAACCAAGATCAAACCTGAAGTGTGTGGTCATAGTTCCCAGCAATGCATCATCAGAAAGCCTATTAAATCACTTGGCAATGGAAACAACCCAAAATAAAAATTCTAAAGTAAGGGGGGGGGGGGGGGGGGGGGGGGGGGGGGGGGGGGGGGGGGGGGGGGGGGGGGGGGGGGGGGGGGGGGGGGGGGGGGGGGGGGTTTTTTTTTTTTTTAGAATTTTTTTTAAAAATAAATTTTTTTTTTGGGGGGGTTTTTTTTAAAAAAAAAAATTTTTTTTTGGGAATATTATATAAAATAAATTTCCCCGGGGGCAGTTTTTAAATTAAAATTCTCTTTTTGGGTAATTTTTGAATTAACTTGCCCTCGAGGCAGTTATTGAAGAAAACCTACCCTATGGAGTAATTCTAGAAGTAAACTTGCCCTCGGGAGCATCTACCATATGGAGTAATTCAAGAAGTAAACTTACCCACAGGAGCAGTTATTGAAGTAAACCTACCCTAGGGAGAAAAAGTTCTTAAAGAACTTACCCTTAGTAACAGAGCAGTTTTTGCCCCCCCCCCCGAGAGAAGTTCTGAAAGAAAATACCCTATGATGAAAAACACACCCCAGAGAGAAGTTCTGAAAGTATAATACCCTACTGAATAGTTCATGAAGTAAACCCAACCAATTCTTGAAGTAATCCTACCATAAGGGGGTGGTTTGTGAAGTAAACTTACCCTAGGGGGAGTTTGTGATGTAAACTTACCCTAGGAGGCAGTTTGTAAAGTAAACCTACCCTAGGGGGAGTTTGTGAAGTAAACCTACCTTAGGGGGGACAGTTCTAGAAGTAAACTTACCCTGTCCTTGAAGAGAATATTTTCTTTTGCTTTAACTAATCTATTCAGCTCATCTACATCCCCAGCCTGTATTGCTTGCCCAATTGGGGTCTATAAATCAAAGAATAAGCATATTAAATGCTTAGATGTAAGTGCTGACACAAAAAATGCATACACATAAACATACATGTAAAATGGACATGTTTATACAGTTTGAAATAGATAAGTTCTGTAAACATGTTATATAAAGATTCTTAAAAACTTTAAGTCTTTAAGCATTCATTGAAGCAGCTCTAAGTGCAAACTTCTCACTGTTTTGAATTTCTCCTTTATAATCTCATGATCTAATTTAATTTATATAAAACAAAAATTTGTTATTTAAAACATTTCATAAAAGTGTAATTTGAGGTGACTAAAACAGTAACTTGCTCTAGACAAGCAAGGATTATTGAGATTTTACCAACTTTTTTTTAATTTACACTGCATCATTTAAAAAGTTACAAAAAGTTAAGGGGAGCGGTGGTGTAGAGGTTTAGGTGTCTGCCGCTCATCCCGGAGGTTGCGGGTTCGAGCCCCACCAAGGTCACGACCGTACCTCCTCATATGACACCAGTACTGGTTTTTCCAGGAAGCGGACTCGAGAGTGACTCGATAAGCACAAAGCTTTCTTCACAATCAAGCTAAAATAAATTAGTATAAACTAAAAAGTTACAAAATTACAACAAAATACAGCTTACAGTTATAGGTCTAATAAAAACACTAAAAACATGTGCACAAATAGGAACCAAAATGTTAATGTTTTATAGCTTATGGTTAATGTGCTTTTGTGCCAAGTCAGTGGGCTAGTGAATACCTTGTTTTCTTTAATGACCTTCTTGTTTGACAATTTGAAAATGGCTCCAAGCTATAAAAAAGACCCTAAAGAATACATGTAACTAAGAGTTCAAGCAACAAGAATTTTAAGAAATCTTACAGCTGCTAAATCCCACATCTGACCTGCCATGTTTCCTTCAGGTGGACCTAACACACACCAAAACAGTCATTCATTCCTTCATCTCAAAACAGTCTGAAACATAACAAGAGGCTTGAAAGGCTGTTCAAAAAATACAAACTGTGACATGATTGATAAATCAAGCTGCTCTATTTGTGAACGTAATTCAAGTGGAGTCCTTATTGAGCAGTTACACTATATAACCCCAGTCTGTTAACGATACGAAAGAGTAGGTGAACTGTGTCTCTTAAAAATAAGTTGCCCTTTCCTTACCAGTCGTTTTTACTGTAAAGAGGTAAAATAAACAAGACTCATAGACAGCGTGTCTTTTTATGCGAATAAAACAAAACTTTGACAGTTAAACTGGCAACAATGGCGCGGGGGGGGTGGGCGGGGAGTATTTGGGGAGTGGCTATGTTAAACTCTCTCAACTAGTACCTGTCAGTTAAACTCAGTGTTCTACATTAACATGCAATGGAGAAAAGTAAACAAACAGCTGATCACAATAGCAAGCAGACGATTTTAGCTCTTGAGCTGACCTGGGGCTTCTTTACGTTTTTTTATAGCACTTTGGAATCAGATGAAAATTTATCCACCTCTTGAATCATTTCTTCTCACTTTCTTTTTATCCCATGACTTTCATTATATTCTCCCTTTTTAGAAAATTTAACGATAAATACTACATTCCACACCTAACTCACAGAGTCAAATTTTGCACAAGGCCTGACTTTGTGTAATTTCCTACAATATAAATACATTGTGGTAAAATGAATATGTCAGCACCCAATTAAGATAGTCACAAAATTAATTGGTAATTAAATGCCATCGGCATGCAGGTCTGGTTTGTGCATTTTTGAAGGACACAAATTCCAGACATGAAACTGTGTCAGAAAAAGGAGGGAAATTGTCACAGCAGTTCAAAACACAATACAATGTATATGCATGTAGTTGATGAAGAATAAATTTTCATATTTAAAGCATTGCAGAAAAAGACATGTATTGTTTATATCAAAAAGAGAATAAAAAGGTCAGCTATTTGTGTTAGTTTTAATGTTCTTGACATGGATTTGAAAAGTTGGTAGGTGCGATGATAACCTGGGATGATGTAAATTATAGACCATCAAGAAAAAAATAAAATGGAGAAAATTACTAAAATCAAAAGTAAAATCAATCTAAAAGGCTCATTCTTGGATAATAATGGATCATAATATATAATGAGCCAGGATAATACTTACTGACGCCTGCAGGTGCGATCCTTGCAGTGGTTTTTAATAGTAAAGGAGGATCTTCGTGCTAAGTCACATAAACATTTAAATTTTTTTATACCAACACTGTTTATTGTTTGCCTTATTGTATCTGCATAGTCATGGGGGGCTTGACTAAGAAATAGAAGACTACCTGAACCTGGAAATAGTATAATACATCAAAAAATTATTATAGAAAATACTGAACTGTATTATAGACAGGAAGGGGCTTTGAAGAAAAGTACGGGACGAATGGGGGAAGAACAAAACATTTGAACTGCAAGGGAAGTTATGTCCTGCTGTGTACTTTTGCAAGTTAGACATTTACACCAAAATTAGAAAGTTCAATACTTAATACTCGAAAAACAATTGGCAACTTGAATAGATTTCAGCAAAAAACATATATTTATGTTATCTAGTGACCTTTACTTATATAGGTCTTGAATAACTTAATGATTCATTTTAATGAAGGATATTCTCATTTTATGGAAATAAACTTTCATCAAGGTTAGTAAACTGTTTTTGTTCTGTAAGCATGCCACTGCTCTCAAGTGTATAAACATCACCACGTGGCTTTGTTTATAAACACAGACTTTATCAGCAATTAGCCACACCTCCGGAAATTCGGGAAATTCAAATCTGAGATCGTCTGCTGACAGTTGATTTTTTTCTCAAAAGTCACTTTTAGAAGTGATATGAAATTAAGATTTTTGGATTAACTGTTTTGAAATGGCAAAGCTTACCTTTGTAACAAATTTCAAAGGAAACAGTTTTGTAACTTTGTCAAAATTTAAGAAAAAGGGTCTCTGATCTGAAACATGTTTGAAAATATTGAAAAACCTGCCCCAGCGCCATCTAGTGGTTTATATAGTCCTGTTGCCCCTTTAAGGGCACACAAGACTTTAACCAGGAATTTCTAAGTACAAATCAAGAAAATTTTTCACAGAGTTATCTTCTTTTGCTTACAGATAGGTCTTACGATGGTACATAAGTGCTCCAACTTTCAAAGTTATATCTCAAATGGTTAAGTTAACAAGTGGACAAGAATGAAAATTTTAACTGAGTTTCTAAGTCAAAAAGGGGGCCAATAATTCAAATAAAATCCTTGACAGAATTACCTTCTCCTGCCCTGTTTGGGAATCATGATGGTAAACAAGTATTCCAACTTTCAAATTAATATCTCAAACAGTTCAGTCAAAAAGTGGACTGGTACGAAAAACTTAACCAAGATTCTAAGTCGATAAAAGGCCTTAATTTTTATAAACAAATCCCTGACAGAGTTACCTTTCTTGCGTACCAGATGGGGGTAATGATGTGAAATAGCATTAATAGTTTCAAAGCAATATCTCAAAGGGTTAAGACAATAAGTGGATTTTACCCATATTCAATGTATTTTCTAAGTCAAAAAGGGGGCATAATTCTGTCAAAAACCTTGACAGAGTTAGTCCTCTTGTCTGTTGATGAAGGTCGTGATGGTAAACAAGTATGGTTAGTTTCAAAGCAATACCTCCAATGGTTTTGAAATAAAGTGAGGTGATACGAAAAACTTAAAGGTGGTCAATTACTTTAAAGCAACATTTTATGACAATTTTTACTTTTTGTTTATTCTGTTAGAGATTAATTTAATGAACAAAAAGACCCATTACATTGAGTTAGATCCCTATCAGAAATTTACATTTTATTAACTTTTATGAAATTTTGTTATTACTCCCTTTAATATGAAAGTATTTAAAGCGTTGAGTATTTCTTTTTTATTTCAATATAATTTCTACTTTTACATTTGAATTGGATAGATTTACAAACATCTTAACATTCTGAACCAAAATGCAAGTTTTAAACCTACGTATAGCTTCTGAATTGATTTATTTCCAACCTATCTTGGGTGCGCCTCTCAAGATAGGTAAAGGGGAGGTAATTATATCTTTTCAAACTTGAATTTCTAATGAATCCATCCAAATGTATAATATTTAATGCAAATATTTCACAAATATAGTATATTAGGTCTTATATTTATATCTTTCTGCAGGCAAAGTATGTGTATCAAATTTTTACTTATGATAAAATAACTCTATCTTGGTTGGGCAACCAGGATAGGGAAATCAAATTTTAAAAATACCTCCAGTGAAAATCTTACTTGAATTAAGCGCTAAGTGAACATAAATAAGTGTAAATGATCAGATGTTAAAGTTTCGAACAAATCTATTACATGGCCAAATTCCAATTACAAACCTTTAACCAAGCTCAATACACTTTCTAAGTAAAAAAAGGGCCATAATTCTGTCAAAAACATTGACAGAGTTATGTACTCTTGTCTGTAGATGGAGGTTATGATGGTAAACAAGTCTGTATAAGTTTCAAAGCCATACCTCTAATACTTTTGAAATAAAGTGGGGTGGTACGAAAAACTTAACCAAGGTGTGACGCCAACGCCGACCCCGACGCCGACGCCGACGCCGGGGCGAGTAGGATAGCTCCCCTTTTCATAGAAAAGTCGAGCTAAAAAAACATACGAACTGAAATTTTTCGTTTCTACTGTAAACAGACCGCTTCGCTCAATGTAAAAAGTATTTTTACAATGAGTGAAGCGGCGCAACGGTTCTCAATAAAACCCGGTTCCACCCGATCTGATTCCGTCCCATCTGATATCCGGCTTGACACGCGTACATTCTATGTCTGATTACCTAATTGTCTATTATGTAAAGAGCATATCATAGTACAAAAATTATATGTGCAAAGTACCTGTGCACCGTTCTTTTTATCAAGTAAAGAATATATTGAAAAATAAGGCTGTACCTTTGTACTTGATGATTTTTTTTCCCGATGAAACTTCAAATAGTTGCAATGGTATCAAACGAAACCGTAGATAGTGTACTTTATGAAAAAAATAATGTAGTTGATTTAAGAAGTACAGTGTAAAGCCTTTATATGAAAGATGGTTTAACATGAGCCAATTTTCCGGCCGTACTAATGCACTTTAACACGAACCTATATACACTATATGTGTATATAGTTCCGTGACCTTTACAATGAAAAACTAAACAGTCACATCTGAGGACTAATTTTTCAACAAGAAATGTGTTAAGATAAGATAAGATAAGATAAGATAAGCAAAACATTATAACATGTAAACATAAGCTCTGTAGAGCTTTTATAACCGACACTTTTTATCAAGTGTATAAAATCAACATAAGTAAAAGAGCTGTGAAATAAAATTACGTGTATAGATTGAAGTATAAAAGATATACAGTCAGATTACGAATCTGTTGAGCACAGCATATTTCATTTCATTCAAACTCTACATCTACTCAATAAGTACAGGTACAAACAATAAGTTAAGATTAGTTAAGATAATCACAAAGGTACAATCACATTTCAGCTTATACGCATATAATTTAATTTAGTTTAATAGTACACATGTTTAAAGTTAGATAATCATTGGTAGTCCTTTTCTTAAAAACTGTCATAAATATACCATAATTTAAGAAACTGAGAAGAAAAATGTGCTGTACTGACGACTCTGAATATAGCCATAAGAAACAGCTTAATAAATCTATTATCACCTTTGACCAGATCAAGTGTGAGCTGACTAGCAATGATTTTCTAAACTTCTGTAAAAGATGACTAGCAACTTATTGACTAAGAGAAATACAGTAACATTATCAACATTTAAAAAAACAAATAATTTACTATTTTAAAACCAGACATTACAAGTTGGGAGAGAATTCCAATTAACAATAAAAATAAAATAGGCAGAATAACTTCATGCATGGTTGTTGCAAACAAATAAAGCAAACAGCAAGTTTACAAGTTTACAAAAGTGAATGCAGAAGTATCAATGCATGCAGTGAATGGAACAAAATGTTGCTAGCCCATACATAATTTATTATATTAGAGCCCTGGCCCAGATAACCTGAACTATCTGTAGCTAGTTTGATAAATGTTTGATATTATATTTTACTTTTTATTTTAGTTTATTCATTACGTTTGAAACGATATTGAGTATGTACTTATTTCACGCTAGTTTATGACCTTAATACCTGTTTGAAAATAAAATCAAAAATTGCCCAAACGATCATATTATGAACATATCTTTTGATAGCATTTAAAACAAAAAATGGTGGCTATTGTCCTTGAAAGTTGAGACAATTTTCGTGTTCGCCATCATAGTATTTTTTGCGCTAAAAGAAACACAATTTTCGTGTTCGCCATCATTAGATTTTTTGCGCTAAAAGAAAATCAAGAAAAAAACAATTTAGCACGATTTTTGGTATCACTAGAATAGCACTACTGTAATTCTGGCTGGTTGGCTAAATATACTTATGAACCAAATTTCGTATGTGTATGGGAGCTAACTTCAACATTTGTGTGCGATATTTTCGTATGAGTTACCTCTCTTGGTATGCAGTGCGCGTTCATCACATCTACATGTATTTCAAATCGGTCAAAACTCTGATTATAATTCGAAAATTGTTTCAGATGCATTAGTATGTGTTTCTTTTTCCATTTTATTCACAAGTAACATAATAATAATCTATTTTCGTGCCGGGATCCTATTTAGTTATCTATAAATAGTTATTATCGGATCCTAGACAAACCCATTATCATGCATATATTATATAGAGCTGTATCTAATCCTCATATGATTATCAAGAGACACAGAACTTCCGTAACTCTAGCGTTACGGAAGTTTCGCATGTCCTATGAGGATCGATCAATCACCGTTTCAGAACAACTGACAAATTTCCTGGACATATTAGGATATATTTGGAGATGGCTACCTGGCGAAATGCCACCAAAGACAGAGGAAAAAAATGATCTTCTCGATCATGAAATAGCCGGATATTCCGGTTATCTGATGCCTATTTCTCCGGTACTGTAAATGCAGAATGAGGTGTTTAGTTGCCGTACTTAGAATACGCCCATGCGTACAAAACTGCGACAAAATTCCAAATGTTGTGGTTACGCCCATGAAATGGATATTCCCTTCAGAAAGTCCGACAAGCGCAAGCCGCTTTGCCACGGGAACATTGATCCAAAAGGCGCTGGACCTCCCCCTTTGCCTAGGTAAACCCCGACGTACACCAGATGAGTCTGTCTGTCTTACCGGCGGTGCATGCATGTCTCTGTGATTTTGTTAACCGTATACACTGTAGGCCAAACTTAAATTGATAAGAAATATTGTTCCAGATAATTGCGGTTTCATACTCACAAACTCACTGCTTCTTCTTCTTCTTTTAAAGTATATAGCCCCGGCCGACCCTTATATATCTCCTCGGGTGACACTGTCAAGACACCTGTCAGGCACAGATTAAAGAGACATGAGATACGCAAGGGACTCCGGGTACCAGATCCTTGTTCGATTTACGAATAGATCCCTTGCAAATATTGGTTATTTTACGTTCCCGGTGTATAGCATTAGTTCATCTCTAGATAGATGGGAAACTCTGCAAAACGTTTCTGAAATTTCCAATGCCCTGCCATGGATTCGAAACGGGGACCTCCGGATTAGTAGTCCAGAGCGTTAACGACTTAACCACCACGCCATTATACTCACTGCCTCTAAGTACGAAACATGTATGGACTTAGATTTACATAAAATGATATAAAAACGGACCAAAATTAAATTTAAAATGACAAATTCAAAAATCCGAAAGAACCCCGTTGTAATTACTGTTTTCTTCTCTTGTTTGGCAACAAAAATTTAAGGTTGTCATTAAATACACCCCTTTCCCAAAGGACAGTTTAATTTTCTTATTTAGCCACAAGGGACAACTTTAATTCAAGAGTAACCTGACCAAACTATCATGTGGTCACGGCAATCACCTTTAAACACCCCTAGTATTTGAATACTAAATCTTTGTTCAATTGATACTGAATGTAGAAGATAAATATTGGTCTGCGCCTTTCTTCAAATTGATTTTGCAGGACGACAACAAGCAGCCTGAAACGAGTTTTAATACATATTTTTACGGAGAATATTATGTTATGTTATGTTATGTTATGTTACGTTACGTTACGTTACGTTACGTTATGTTACGTTACGTTACGTTATGTTACGTTACGTTACGTTATGTTACGTTACGTTATGTTACGTTACGTTATGTTATATACGGAGACTATACATTGCCAGAGAGTATGATCCTAATTCAAAGCTATAAAACAGCGTGAAGATATTATTGTACTTTGCTTATAAACATACATAAATGTATTTAAGTAACCTCTCACTGTTTTCATGTAATTCTTATTAAAATATATAGCCAAAACCAGCCTAAACAGAAGCTGAGCTGTTAGTTATTGTGAAAAGTACATGATTTTACTCACATGTAGCAGGTATATTACGGACCCTGCATGTAGAAACTCCTGAATTCGAAAGTATATTATTTTGAAATGTACATGATTTTACTTACATGTAGAAACTCCTGAATTAGCAAGTATATTATTACTAATGCATACCAGACGATATAATTGTGCATTATGCTCTGTTTATTGTAGCATCTATGTTATATTTCAATTTTTCAGTCATTCTTATATATTGTATACCATGTAACTCATGTATCTCTGAAAAGGGGAAATAAAGAGTATTTTTATTTATATATATGCACGGATACTTTGCCTAAATCGATTAACTGCCTTTTACTCAACAAATAAAGTCACTGTTTTACATATATCTCAGATGTTTTTAAAGTGTTTTTATACGTACACAAATTTATTAACCCTCGATTACAAAACAAGTTCTTCCAACTTATATTAATCGCTCTCAAGACTCATTCCAGATCGAGCGATTAATTTATATGTTGGGAGAATTTGTTTCGCAATCGAAGGTAAATAAACACTTTGATTCGTTTTGTTTATTGTCCTCTTAATGATTAGACAATGATAAAAATATTATTTTTTTATCAGTCAACCGTTATGTATCAAAGATGATAACTGCGTTTGCCTTCACCAATTTCGTATTCAAACGTCAGAAATAAAATGAAGCCGACAATTTCATCTGCGCATACTGTCCACTCGCGGCAAAATTTAATGATATCTTAATTAAGGAAATGCACCCGATGCGTAAAAATCCCTCGGAGCCGCCTTTTCAATGATAAATTGATACATTTTATCACACGAATAATAGCGTAACCAAAATCAAAAAAACCCCGTCAGACTGACTGTGCAGCTTTAAAGCATGAAAAAACGTTTTGTTTGGAAACTAAAGACTCATAAAGTAGCCAAAAGGAGCACTAAAGCTGACAAATGGGCGGCCAGATGGCAGTGAACATAACGAATTATAAATTTGAATGGCGAACACGAGACTAAAATGCTAATAAGAAATTAATTTATAATTAATGTGAAGTCGAGGGACAGGATCAACACTCGGGGACAAAAATCAAAACGCTTCAATCGTTTATACCCATGATGCATAGTTTTAACGGAGATGCACGAGAAACCTTTTTTTATTTTTTTAAATGCATGAGTAATCGGCCTTAACAACCAATGACAAAACACGTATATGCTTTAAGAGCTGATACCATTTTCTTTATAACTAAATTGATTATTGTTTGCCTATACCTGAATATAGGGACTGTATGTATTATTTTAAAAAGAGAAGCTACATAAGTGTATTTCATATAGCGTGCATTCGAAGACGAATTTATTCATTAGGTCATTTTAAAGAACGAATTAACGAATAAATTCCGTAGACAAAATACTGTGTTGCATTGTATGCGTGTATTGTATAGGAAATGTAAATATTTTGAAAGTAATTAACTTCCATCTTAAAGTGCACAACATAACATATAACATTTTCTCGTGACAGAACAGAACACAACCGATCAGAACAGAACAGAACAGAACAAAATCTTTATTAACTCTAACCTCTTACAAAATGACACAAGAGTATACACACAAGATCTAGTGACATGGTAGAAAGATGGAAAAAACTATATAACAAACAATCAAATAAACAAAAGAAAAACAGTTACAACAAAAAATGTTGCTGTGAGAAAGGGGAAATAGTATCGAATTTTGAAATACGATTTTTTTCGTAACCAAATCATAGTTTCAGGCAAAATGATATGGGCTATAGTCAACAAGAAAATTATCTACATATTAGAGTAAGTTGTATCAACTATTTCATGTATAATTCATTTACTAGCACACCTGTCGGTCATGGACAGACGTACAGAAGCACCTGTTGGTGACTTTTGACCTACGCGTTTATTTTTAAAACTTATACGCTAGGTTTCAAAATTCGGAATATGAAAAGTTTTATACAGTTTTCTCTTACTATGCTTTTTCTTTTCGTTTCTAGTATTTGTTTCGCATTATGACACCCTTCTGGGTTTATGAGCAGACCAACAAAAACAAAAATTCTTCAACGTTTTTAGCTTGAACCCTCTTGACATTCCATGCACGTTCATTTAACTTGCGAGCTTTGTCCAATATTTTAGCCATACGGCGTCGAATTTTAATAATAGGGTAGTCGAAATTAACGCGTGGCCCACATATGGCGGTATGCAAATTTTTCTCAAAATCCTATCATAAAATATTTCCAGATTTAGAAGAAATGATACAAAATGTTTTTGTGTGAATAATTGTTTGACTATATATACCAGTTTATTTTACTCATTTAAAACTCCTTTGTAGCAAAATATGTTAGAAGCATTGCACTGTTCTAAAAGCTCTAGGTAAATAGAACAAATTATTAATACACGTTCTTTGAAAAAATAAAGTATGCAAGAATTTGCAAGGCGTGTTTATACAGTAAATATATAAGACTTAAAGTATATTATGCATCTCTAATCGGCCAAAGGCATTTCTTGTGCTGATTTTGTCCAATAAATCGAAAGAAAAAGTACATTTGAAGAGCTTTCAGTAGACAATTTGACACACGCTTTGTATTCTAAGTTCTAATTATTCAGTCCTATAGATGACTTAGGTTTTGAAATCATCGCAGAAGAATTTATCCTTAATAATCAGTCGATAAGAGCGAAATGATAAAAACAATAGGAAACGATTTGTAAAAAATGGTTTTAACTTCTAGAAACACTTTGTAAGTTAAATCGTCATTTTTTCGCATAAAAACGTACATATGTTGTGTTCATTGAAGCTATTCAAATAAAATGAATATTTTATGTGAATTAAGGAAGACTATTATTCATACTAAATTTCGAATGTTAAATGCCTGTTTGAAACCACTGCCGGCTCGCTTCAGGCTAGTGGAAAAGCTTTCTACACCATTCCATGCAAGTGCCTTATTGTCATTTACTTTTTGAACAGAGTTGATTACCATACACATATCCAAGAATCCATTGTTGTTCCGCAAACAATCGATGACAGCCAATCAAATTGCTTCTTTAACTCTGAATTACAAATTGTCCAATTAATTTCCTAATATAATTTGCCACGACGCTGTTTCGATAACAATCGCCAAGCGCGTGACGAGATAATACGAGACTTTAGCTGGATATTATTGATAGAGACGAAAATTGAACGGCAACTTGTCAAAATATCCTGGGATCTTCATTTAATCAAAAGGGAGCATCGATAGTTTCTGGCGAACTCATTTATTGCGTGATCGGATATGCTTGAGTTGGGACTGTGGTCTTGTCTTATGTTGCTGTAAAATATTTATATTTGAGCTCAATTTTACGCTTCAAATTTGAAAGGATAAAGTTAAACAACTGATATAAATACGTGAAAGAGAACTTATTATTTAGATAGACTAATAATTATTGTTATTGCAATAAAAAGGAAATAAACTACGGCAAATCTGTGTAAAGCAATCAAATGGATACATTTCAACGATATGCGCACTTTGATCCACGCACATTTACTCAGAGTCAGCGATTTTTGGAAAACATTCAGAAAATTTCGGGAGACAATGTTATGTCTAATGGTATGCATGCAGACGATAGAGGTGGCGACGAAAGAAAACGCCCCAACGACTCTGCGGACGACACGACTTTGGCGGGCGAGTCCGGATGTGACGACACCATCATTGTAAGCGATACAAACAAAATAGACAATGAACTTTTAGAAAGAAAGACCTTTTCTAATAGAATGGGACAATATGATCTTAACATGATGGAAATCTTGCGACACGACAGGAATACAAGCAGCGGAAGTAGCGACGAAGAGACACCATCTCAAAATTCGGAAAACCTCGGACATTTCGGACAAGGGTATGCAGAAGACGGACTTGAAGGGAAAATAAAACACTGCAGAAAAGGAAAGGGAGAAAAAGTAGTTCGACTAAATATTAATGCGAGAGAAAGGCGGCGAATGCATGATCTGAACGATGCACTGGATGAATTAAGGTCAGTTATACCCTATGCACATAGTCCTTCTGTCAGAAAACTGTCCAAGATCGCTACACTTCTTCTAGCCAAGAATTACATTCTGATGCAAGCGAACGCGCTGGAGGAAATGCGAAGGGTGGTCGGTTACATGAATGTACCTCCTGCCCCGACTCCGGCCCCGTCAGGCGGTTGTTTCGAGCCGTTCGGAACGTACGGGCGATTTCCTGCTGGTATGCCACAAGAACTAGAAAAGAATGCAGAACGCTTTAGTCACATGATTCAAAAGACAGACAGAGATGGTAAAATATGTCTACCTTTCAGTATAAATGCCAGTTCAGACATGAAGCTTCCTGCCGACTTTTTATCAACGTCTGTGACGACGTCGGCAACATAGACTGAGACCGTTAACGACGGGACATTATGTATACTTACGGTGCAATACGAACAAACAGAACACGTTTATTCTTCAAATGAAAATTCTTGGATAAGGAAGCATTAATTCTGTGTTTAGATGGAGCTTTAAATGTAACAAAGGACCAATGGTTTGTGTGATTTGGGAGCTTTTTTCCAGACGTTTACCGGCGATATCAATTTCTTCTTTCACATTTGATCTTAAAACTGAGGCGTGAACGTGGACATGTTTCGCAAAATATCAGACTTCGTATAGTTTTTATTCAGTAAAGAGTGTATAACATGATAAAAGTGTTATCTTTAAAGCGCCTTGGTAACAACGAGTAGTTTCGGTATTTTTAAAGATGCCTGGAATTAACTTTTACAGATTTTGAAAAATATTTAGCTGTAGGTGGTGCTTTTTTCACAGTACAGCTCATGTCACGCCTTTGAACAGTATCAAAGTTTACAACACGAAATTAGCATTTAGGATGGGAGAATTCCGAAACGTGTGTTCATGAAACAGTCACGACTTCTCACAGGGTTTTGTTTGTTTAATATTTGCCAGTGTAATACTAGAAAATGTATGAAAGTTCATAATTAAACAGGCAAAAACATATTTACATGTTTATCATTATTTTATTTTGCAAGTATTTTATACTTATATTGTGTTTTATAAAATACATACGAAATTACAGAACGGATCAAAAGAGTAAATTTTAGTTTTCTTGTTCTTTGTTTTAACTTAATGAGTCATTAATTTACATTATGTCCTGAGGCGAACGAGTTAAAGATTGAAATTGTATATACCGGTTGATTTGTTTATGAAATTGTACACTGCATTTTTATTATTTAGACACAGTTATTCAAAAAGATAATTCTACGAAAGTTCAAGTCAAGTTCTCCGAGATATTGTATTTTGTCACCAATATACTGTAGGCTAGTTAAAAGTCCTACTGGCCAAAGTCAATCGGAATTTTCTCAGTTTTTAGACTAAAAGTTTTTGTAGTCAGGAAACTACTGAGCTGTTACTTATTCAGATTTTCCTCTCCATTAAAGTAATTTATCATTAATTCAAATTTTATATCTCAAAGTTTGCTTTTGATATTTTCAAGAAAACGTCGAATAAGCCGCTTAGGAAACGCTGCCGTGAGCCCTGAAGCGTTGAGAGTCATATAAACATGTAGATTTTTTTTTCTGTCGGCAACAAAAAACTACAAACTTGTGAACAAATAAAAGGAGGGTTGCATCTCCTTATAAAAATCTCCTATTTAGACACAAAAACAAACATTCACAGCATCAAGGGAGAGATGCCGGGGTCGGTCATAAGCAGATTGGTGAGCACAACCGACCTTTTAATTCTCTAAACAAACAAAACTTTTCTGTCGTCATGATATACTAGTCAGTATATTACAGGTTGTCATTTTGCTAGCACTTTTCGTCCGAGTCAAAACTTAAAAAAATAAAAAAATATTTGCTTATAACTTCGGAATTTAGGCAACAAAAAACTATTTGACATTCCATGTAGAACTAAAATTAAACATTATATCTTAAATACCCACTTTTTAATTGTCGGACCGGTTGATATAATTCTGATTTTCAGACGACGTTCCGTGACACACACTTTGATAAGGGACTACTTCCAGTCTCAGTCTCACTCTGAGTTTACTGATAAAAGTAAAATGAATTTATTGACAGGATAATGATAGAACCATGTTCTATTCACTCTAAAACAATGTTGTCATGTATACCTTTCTTTCGAATTCAAGTCGTTTCTTCACGAAAAAAAGTTGCCAGGAAGCCTATCTTATTTTTTTTTGCAATATCTTTGAGAAAATACTGCGGTATATTTCTGACATAGATCTATATACTTATCTATTTAAAAGCAAAGTTGGGAAATAAAGGTTATTTCCGCCGGTAAGACATCTTTCTTGTTAAAATACCAGCTACATGTTACTGTGCTCCTGGGACTTTACTTACACAGTAACAGTAACTGAATACAGTAAATTCCGTATATAACGACTCCGTATATAGCGAAAATCAGGATATAAGGAACACATTTAGAGTTTTTTCCTTATTTTTTATGAAAGTGTTTTCTGGATATAACAAACTCCTGATATAAGGAAAACAATTAAATGGTCACAAGGAGTTCGTTATAAACGGAATTTACTGTCTCTATGAGACAATTAACACTCGGTGGGTGCAATGATTTATGGTGTTGGGGTATCTTTTTTCCCTCATTTTGCATTTAAGAAGTTCATGGGTTTTTACATCTTTAAGATGTATTTTATTTCTTGAGCTAGTTTCAAACAATTTTGTGGCTGACATCGAGGAGTGTGCCCAAGGTCAGCCATGTTATTTAAGGGACCCCATCACATGTTTTGACGTTTGAAATTTTGTTCGTGTAAAATTTGACGCATCATACTTGGCTCATTCATGTGTAATTGATTTAAATTAAAATCAATTCTGAAGATACAGTTAACTCTGTATATAACGACTCCGGATATAACGAAAATCTGGATATAAGGAAAAACATTTCTCTTCCCGCCCGAGATTTTTTCTTTATTATTTTATAACTCAGGATATAAGAAACACATTTAAACGGCCCTAAGGAGTTCGTTATAAATAAAGTTTACTGTATGTTAAGTATTGAAATATATGTAATTTAGAAGTAACCAAATTACCAATAGCACATGCCTAATTGCCTATGATTAAATATTTGAAAATTATTGATCGAGTAATGAAGTCGGATAATTATAAAGTTATATCATTTCATGTACTACAAAATGTAATTGAATCACTTAGAATTTTGTAATAAATTGTAAGCAAAATCACATATGTATTGATATATGTTTTAATATTACACATATATAACAAGTGAATAAAAATTCAAGTTTAGTGTATTATTTTAATTCTTTATAATGGCTAAGAAGCAGTATATAGTTTTGACATGTATGTGATCCATAGCTTCATACAATTTACATATAAAAACGGTGACCGCTTTCTCAGAAATATCAGGCTTTTTTTCCCGAAATAGTGAGATGGTCACTGCAAGCCATATAACCTATCATAAGATATTTTTAATTCTTTTTAGCAATCATACCGGTGTCATCGTGGAAAATACCGATTAATGAACTTTCATGAAAAAGATATTGTTCGATCCATTTATCTTACGTCGCATGTAAACTTAAAATTATTTTAGATCTACTGCTCAAAGTGCCCATCAAAATTTCAATAAAGACTTTTATCACTGATTTCTACTCATATGAAAAAACAATGTTACCGAAATTAGAACCAAATTATATGTAAATCTGTGTACGACAATTGAATATTGAATGTAATCATCTTATTGAATCATATTCCAGTAGCATCTTAAGTCAAATCCTAAGATTTTCCTTAAACATAACAATTTCCTTAAGAAGATAATTTAAAAAGGAGAATGTGCATTGCAGCATGTTGAAAATTTATAAAATCTTCCAATGACCATTTTCTATAATGATGATGAAATTACACACAATCATTCACTTTTAAGTGAATTATAATAATTAACAATTTTGGTTAAAGTAAACATCATAAGACGATGCTACTGGAATACGACCCCTGGTCATAAAGTGGCCCAAGTCACCACCATGTCGAGAGGAGAGGCATATACAGTTTCGTTTACTTTATTCGTCGCACTCAGTAAAACATGATTTTGATTGATCGCTGACCATTTGTTTAAAAAAAGGGTCACGACGGGCACTATCAGACAGACCATGGCGGGTAATATATTTGCCATATCAAGCGCCTTTAATCTGGGCAAGCGAAGAAACATGTTTAATGCAATTATTCAAGTTCACCAGTTAAAGTAAAGCGGACAACTAACAATAAATATGCAATTGTTTTTTAACAAAATTCATAATGACTTTGGCCGTGTAATCTTTATAAGTGATAACGAAAACAGGCAAAAGAATGGTGTTTTCAAAAATGTCAATAAAATTATGTAAAAAATAGCATATTTTGCTGAAAACGGGGAAGTATTGTTCAGTAAAGTTCAAGATAAAGTCCGTCTAGTCACCGAGCTAGAGCTATAATTTTTAGCTTCACGTCCCCTAGCACGTCCCCTTTTTGGTACCGCATGTCCCCTACTCTGGTCTTGTTGAAATAATTACCGAAAACTTATCAGGTGATCTTTTTTTCTGAGTTCATTCTTATTACTTAGAATCCATAAGACTGCTATTATATCCATCAAACTTCACAGAGGCATGATACGCCGCAGAAGTAATTTGCATGTCATTTTCTTCCAATTATTCCGCCGTCTCCACAGGGACTTTAAGACTGTAAACGAAAGTCATTCTGTCATAAAATCTGACATTTCTATTATAGCGTAGTTAGGGTAAGATATATTGGTATGATACGGATTTTATCAGCATTAAAATATATATCAGTGTCTTTAAAGGGGTATTCCATACAATGAGCAGATTATTTCCTCAAAATGTTAACAATGAACTACATTGTATAAATGTATGTTCATGTAATTTGTTTGTCAAGAAAAAAAAATCGAGAAATGTCTCTTTTACGCTTTATTGCCTATATAGTAATATGCAATACAATACCGTATAAAACGATTCCGCCCGAGTTTTTCTTTATTACATTTTATATAAAAATGTAATACGGATATAACAAACTCCTGATATAAGGAACACATTTAAATTGTCCAAATAAGTTCGTTATAAACGAAACTTACTGTAATATGATAAACCGCAATCCTACCAAAAATTATATGAAACAAGTGTTTATACTGGACGGTATAATGGACGGAACGGGCTAAATATGTCTGTCTTTTTAGGGAAGTTGTTGTTCTAGAAAATATCGTTCGGGGAGGTTGGACAGCACTCTCGGGTTCATGAACCATCGTTTATTGCTGAAATCTAGTATGAAAAGATAACAAGACTAAAATATCCAGCAGTACAAAAAATATTTGAATACTATGACGCAAATCTCCTGAATGTATGTCTGAAGCAAGGAACGAAGGACAGTCGCTTAAAGTGCCACAAAATTGTTAGTACTTTTAATATGCTGCAAAAATCTAGAATTCAATTCAGGAAGTAGTTCTTGAATTACTTAATCTGGGGGAAATGATATGTTACACACAATTTACTTTTCATAGTTCGCTTCATCTTTTTTAATCAAGGGCAGTTACTCTTATACAGACTGAATCAACGAGAAAAAGTGTTCCAGGTATATTTTTCTTTTTGGTGATTATTTTGAACGAGCTCACAGCCCGACCAATCGACCAGCTCATCACCGGATCAGCTCACCACTCGACCGGCTTATTGCCCGACCAGCTCACAGTCAGACCAGCTCTTAACCGCCTGGCCAGCTCATCACCCGACCATATCATATCCATCACCACCAGACTATCACAATATCCGACAAGCTCACAAAATTATCCGACCAGCTTACCGTCCGAACAGCTCACATGAAGACCAGCTCAACACCCGACCTGATAATCACCCGATAAGCTCATCACCTGATCTGCTCAAAGTTTGATTAGCCCACCAACCTACTAGCACACCACCCGACCAGCTCATCGCCTGGCCAGTTCACCAACTGACCAGCCCACCAACCGACTATCACACACCCAGACCAGCTCATCAACCGACCTGCTCACAGTCAGATTAGCTCACTGCATGACCAACCAATCACTCGACCATCTCACCGTCTGACAAGCAAGCTCATCATCCTACCAGCTTATCACCCGACTAGCCGTCACTGCCCGACCGGCTCATCACCCGACCAGCTCACAGCTAGACCAGATCATCACCCAACCAACTCACAGCCTGACCGGCTCATCACACGACTAGATTTGAGTCAAACTAGCTCATCACCCGACCAGCTCAGCGACATACTGACTAACCCTGTGATGATGTCTTCTTTATGCTGCCTGACGGCTGTAATGAAAGGTGTACAAAGACAAACAACTTAGAAAACGGGTGGAACGTAGCTCATTTCTGCAGAGGGTTAAGCGAAAAAAATGTATCTGCGGATAAAACATTGCAAGTGTCATGATTAAAGAAGATTACAGTACAGCCTACATAGACTGGAGATAAACCAGACAAAAATGAAAAAAGGTAATGTGCAAATAGTACAACTAAATAGTGCGGTAGGCTTAAGACGAAAAATAATGGCGCTGAAAAAAAAATCCACTGATCTGTGAGTTCTTGATAATGTTCTTAACCTCTATCGCGAGACTTGAACCCAAACCAGTAAGAGGGAAATGACTGTAACGGTACAGTAGAAAAAGACAGCCAACACTCGATCTACCCGTCTTTCCTATAGTACAAAGTATAGGAAAACTTCGTTTATATCCGCTGAATTGTTACCAAATTTCAAACGACTGACAACTTGCATAAACCATCACATCAAACTGAATACGATTCAAACATAAACTCAAATCAAGGTCGTTTTTCTTGTGATACAAAATGTATTATTCGAAGCGCGCCAAAATTCATTTTCTTTCCGCCTTCTCTGTTACAGCGCATAATGGTCTGACCAAAATTTACACAAACTTGATCACCGCTTCTTAACTCAATGTAATCAATCACCGAGACCAGAATCATCTCCAGGGTGATTGAATCTGTCAAAAGAAGTTCGACAAACATTTATTTCTCTCCTAATTTGTTCCAATCAATTTAGTCTGTGCGCGGAAATACAAGAAATACGAGAAAAGGCGTTAGAGCGCCTGCATTGTATCAAAAATTTATCGATTCGGACTTGACGGATAAGTGGCTCGGTGATTTACATTTCTCAAGTTTATCTGTCGAAATAGTATATCAACAGACAGAAGTAGGGATCGATATTATTTATTTTTACAAATCATACACAGTTCACTTTCTTCTATAATGAAAACTATGGAAAGCGAATCCCGCCACATGTAATTTTCAAATTCGCTTCGCATTATCAAACTGAGTGAAAAAATGTACCAAAATCATGTTGTCATAAGTGTCAACCAGGGGTCACTATCTCGTACATACCTTAAGCCTCAAGAAACTCATGCGGAAAACTTAAGGAAACCTTATCTGGGTTTTGTTTTTCGCTATCTCGAAAAATCTCGTCAGTGAAGGTAATTTGTCAATTGTCTCGCAACTTAAAGTACATCAGTATAATTTAAGATCGTAATAACGACTTTTGTGGATCATTATAACGACTGAAAATCTCGTAATCACGACTCTTTACTTCTTTTGCACAGTTTAACCTGCTCCCAGTGGTAACCTATTCCCAGCAGCTCCTACCAACTTCCAATAGTTTGAATCTGACAACTTTGAAAAGCATTGACAAATGTATGTATTTTCGAGTTTTAGCGTTGGTACCGGATAAACCATATGACCATGCAACGCTCCCAGAAGAGTTTAGCTATTTTAGGTTATTTTAAGCGATAGTGCAAGATACAGAACGCGTCACCGCCTGGTTCTTCAACATGCCCGGCGTACAGCACCGATATATCAGATCTCGGTTTTATGTCTCATCCGGAAGACCAGCATTGACAGACGATGTGTACATCACTTAAATATTCTCGGCTTCACTGTGACGTCATACTGGCCAGTTGACCAATTGGATTATTCGATCGCGTTTTTTTCTTCATTCGGTAAAAGGGGAAACTCGGTCTTAACCGTAGACTCATATGCAAGTTTACATTTATTCCATACGAAACAAAAATATTTTAACAACATAGAATTATTATAAATTATATAAATGTTCATAAGCTAATGATAGGCAGTCGACGTCCTTCATTTTTATCATTCCTGGATTTTGTACATTTTAAAATAAAAGAAGCATAGATACCAGCGATGAAAGCAAAGGAATCACCAGTCCCGAATACAAATAATTTATCAGTACCCAGATGTACGAAGCCGAGAAATAATATAAGGAAGGGCTAATAAATAATAATTTATAATGACAAGGGAAATAAAAGCGTTGCTCTAACATTGACTATACGGGCAGAGTTATACATCTTAGAACTATAACTTCATACAGCCTATCGTGTACATTGTGTGATCATTGATCCGTTTTCGAATGGACACACCTACATGTACCAAAAGACAGCCTGTAACCGGACAGCCGATCTGAAAACATTTTATGTTGCTGTTGTATGGTTTCACTTCGGTCATTTTTATAGGCGGGCAGTTGCCAGATTACCTAACCATCGTTCTTTGGAAGAACCAGTGCTAGACTCCTTTCATCCGAAAGAAACTGCCAACTTTTTCACATAAAGTCTTTTTCAAAGGACATGGTCGGTAGCAGGATTCGAATCCATGTCCCTAAATCTTTAAGAGGTTACTTTAATTCAAGTCAGCGACTCTTAATATAACCACCTGACCACGGAAGCGGTCGAGCGTTAAATTTTACTACCTCGTACAAGTTTTTGTTAAATATGTACCAGTTTTTGACGCATATCATATTCCCAGCTTGTGATATTTGCTTTCATATGAATCATAGTCATGTGAATAAACTGAGTGTGGCTGCTAATCCCCCTCTTTCATTATTGTCAATAAAGTCTGTTTGATTTTTTTGAAGTATGTAAATAAGATATACTGTGCGCTGTAAGAGTATTGCAATTCAGTGACCCACACACCCAAAGTACACCTACATGTATATATATATATACTCGAAATGTCACTGCGAAACAAAGAAAGACGAGTTAATACGGTAGTCTGTCCAAGGTCATTTTGTATAGAACTTAAAAAAACAATTAGTTCTGCATATTTTGATATCAGAGTCTGTAGTTAAGCACCGGAATGACATACTGTGAATAATAAGCTAAATGATGCATCAGCAAAAGTCTTTTACTATTAGTGCTCAAAAAGACCTAAAAAAACAAAGACTGAAATTAAACCACGTTTAAACACAAGTGTATTACATTTTATAAATCAAAACAGAATTCAGCCATTTGAAGTTAAAATTCGCTTTTGAGTGTGAATAAAATATATAATTTACATTTATAGATCGGATATTCGCCATATTTCAGTAATTACTAATTAATTTATGTTAAAAGTTCAAATCGGTGCTTAACGTTCAAAAAATAATGATCGTCACTTTGAATGTCTTGTTTAACGCTCTTGCCAATGGCTCTTGTCTAAGACTCTTTTCTAACGTTTTTGCAAAAGGCTCTTGTCTAACGCTCTTATAAAAGGCTAGTGTCTTAAGGACTTGGCAAACACTCTTCTTAAAGGCTCTTGTCTAACGCTCTTGTCAAAGGATTATTTTTTCACTTGTTAAAGGATCTTGTCTAACACTTTTTTCTAGCGCTCTTATCTAGGGCTCTTGCTAAAGGATCGTGTTTAACGCTCTTGTCTAACAGTCATTGCTTTCGCTCTTGTCAAACGCTCTTGTCAAATGCTCTTGTCAAACGCTCATGTCAAATGCTATTGTCTAACAGTCATTGCTTTCGCTCTTCTCAAACGCTCTTGTCAAACGCTCTTGTCAAACGCTCTTGTCTAACAGTCATTGCTTTCGCTCTTGTCAAACGCTCTTGTCAAACGCTCTTGTCAAACGCTCTTGTCAAACGCTCTTGTCAAACGCTCTTGTCTAACAGTCATTGCTTTCGCTCTTGTCAAACGCTCTTGTCAAATGCTCTTGTCAAACGCTCTTGTCTAACAGTCATTGCTTTCGCTCTTGTCAAACGCTCTTGTCAAACGCTCTTGTCAAACTCTCTTCTCAAACGCTCTTCTCAAACGCTCTTGTCAAACGCTCTTGTCAAACGCTCTTGTCTAACAGTCATTGCTTTCGCTCTTGTCAAACGCTCTTGTCAAACGCTCTTGTCAAACACTCTTGTCTAACAGTCATTGCTTTCGCTCTTGTCAAACGCTCTTGTCAAACGCTCTTGTCTAACAGTCATTGCTTTCACTCTTGTCAAACGCTCTTGTCAAACGCTCTTCTCAAACGCTCTTCTCAAACGCTCTTGTCAAACATGTTCGCGTCAGTCTCGAAGGGTCCCTGGTAAGATCCCAACCAGTGACCAAGTAGTGGTAGTATCCTTAGACAAAACACAGATTACTCTCTCTTTTCTATGTTGATTCCATCTTGAGTGAGTCTGGAGAGCCGTTTATTGAGTTGTAATAACTTACTTCGCGATCGAGATCAAATAAATTAGTATTAATTAATTATAACATCTGTACATGTACATTTCTATGGAATTCCGTTAGGGCCATCTGCATATCCGCCTTTGAATGACATAATCTGAAACGCGAAAACACGAACACGCGAAAGTACGATGACGAAAATGCGAAATTGTATCGCATTTTCATCATCGTGTTTTCGTCATCGTACTTGCGCTTTTTCATCATCGTACTTTCGCGTTTTCGTCATCGTACTTTCGAGATTTCGTGTTTTCGCGTTTTCGTCATCGTACTTTCGAGTTTTCGTCATCGTGTTTTCGCGTTTTCGTCATCGTACTTTCGTGATTTCGTGTTTTCGCTTTTCAGATTATGTCATTCATAGGCGATGGCCCTAACGGAATTCCGTACATTTCCCCCCTCGATCAGAAGTCAAACGACAGACAGGTCAACTTTATTATTAGGAAATGATAGCAAACCACGAGAATGGTAGTTTTGCTAAAATTGATTTCGTAATGACATATTGTTCATAAAATCACGATTCAATATACATTGTAATACCAATCGTTATACAAAAGGTGGTGTACTATTTACATAGAAGGTGAAAGGTTTATTGTCGTACCAAGGATCAATTGAATTATAAACCCAACTCTCATGTCACGCATGAGTATAGTCCGTAGTCAAATAAAGTATTTGAAAGGAAATAGTACTAATGTAAACACTCCCGTCGGTTTTTCATTAGCAAGAGGGTATATACAGTTCGATTTCTAGGTCATACGTGTTCTATTTATAAAACTTTATATTTGTGAACTTATACTATTTAAGGGAGGAAAATAATAATTATTTTCTCATACTAAATTGTAATTGAATTGTAGGCAAGAAAGCAAAAAAAGACACACACTTTCATCACATGAGAATATACAATACACACATACAATCATCAAACACGTTCATCACAAATGTATATTCGCCGCACATGAACATAAACCTCACAAGTACATTCAACATGCACATACGTTCACCACTCAAGTACATTCAACATGCACGTACGTTCACCACACACGTACATTCAACATGCACGTACGTTCACCACTCAAGTACATTCAACATGCACGTACGATTAGCACACACGTACATTCAACATGCACGTACGGTCACCACACACGTACATTGAACATGCACGTACGATCAGCACACACGTACATTCAACATGCACGTACGGTCAGCACACACGTACATTGAACATGCACGTACGATCAGCACACACGTACATTCAACATGCACGTACGGTCACCACACACGTACATTGAACATGCACGTACGTTCACCACTCAAGTACATTCAACATGCACGTACGTTCACCACACACGTACATTGAACATGCACGTACGGTCACCACTCAAGTACATTCAACTTGCACGTACGATCAGCACACAAGTACATTCAACATGCACGTACGTTCACCACAAACGTAGATGCACGGACACCACACACATACGCCAGTTCACAACACACGTATGTTCTCCTAACCGGCACGTTCACCATACACGTTCGTTTGCCACATATGTACATTTACCACACAACTTCGTTCACCGCATATGTACATTCACCACATACGTAGGTCCACCACACATGTGCAGTCATCAATCATGTACGTCCACCAAATCGGCACGTTCACCACTCAAGTCATCCACCCCAAACATTCACCACGCACACACATTCAAACTCATAGGAACGTTCGAAAGATATGCAAGTTCACAACACATTTGAACTTTCACCAACACCGTACATTCGTACACATACTTTCAGGCAAACGATTGTGAATCACGTATGACAAAATGTAAAAAAAAACATTTGCCATATCGTAGCGGCGCGGGCTCCTTTTGGGGTTCGAACTTTTACATGTCGCGGCTGAAAGTATTCTAGTATACGAAGTCAGAATCACAATCTTTAGTTACTATACAATGTACGTTCATTTCAGTTTCTCAAATTTTGATTTTATTCTTATTATAATAAGTTCACGCTATTTAACGTATGGTGCAATTATATACAATGTACTACATTAAAAAACAATGACAAGAGTAATATTTTCATTTAATATGCCCTTGCTACTCTAACATAATAAGCATCTTGACACAGTGCATTCAGTTCATACTGCATCATGTTCTCGTACGCGTACGCTTGTGCTTACATACAGTCATATACAATAAATAAATAGGAATGAAAAACAATCTTTTTATTTTAACGTTAGTGGACTTATAACTATAAAGAACTGATTCAAGATCCGTGTAAAGCTGTTATCTCCAGAAAACAATAGAAAAAAATCTATAAGGCCAAAACTAGTTTATGTTTGATTCTCAGGATTTAACTGTATCGCATTTTTTTTTACAATTACAACAAAATGAGGCAGTCCGAATTTAGAGACCATTTTTGTGCGAATAGCGAAATTGCCATATTTCTTATCTTTAAAAAATATTTTGCACTTTTCTCGTCATCTTGACCGGCAACTGGAGTTTATACCCGACCGGAGACATGTTTTGTGTCAGTTTGTTATTTTCACAATTAATAGTTCAATGCTGTTCTGCGACAGCTGCAAATTGTACACAATAAATAAATAATTGCTGTAGTAACAAAACAAAACCAAAATGTAAAATAAAAACTACCACCTCACTAGAATTTAAAACAAACTTTGGAACAGAAATTAACTATCATTTTAAGACCTAAAAGAAAAGACACGTGTTTTCAATGTACAAGTACATGTAAGTCTTGTAAAAAGAAAGAACACTTAGTAGTAAGTTGTACTTAATTCAGGGGCCATATTCCAGTAGCATCTTAGGTCAAATTTTATTTTTTCCTTAAACTTAACAATTTCCTTGGGAAGAAAACTTAAAAAGGAGAATGTGCATTGCAGCACGTTGAACATTTATTAAATCTTCCAAGACCATTTTCTATAATGATGATGAAATTACACACAATTGATCACTTTTGAGAGAATTATAATGATTAAACATTTTGGACTTAGGTTAAAATACTTAAGAAATCACTTAAGATGCTACTGGAATACGACCCCTGACAAATATCATGTATATATTGTAAGCATCTATTTTCAAACGAGGCCGACTTAAACTTCATGCTTACATGTACATTAACGTTTGATATATGAAGCGTACCAAAAACTTTCTATATATACATGTACATGTAAGTGTCCTTTAGAAAGAAACACACTTCTTAATAAAAATCGTATACCTGTTGATAAATCAAAGCTCAACAGCGTAGTTAGGAAAACACAACGTAACTCCGACCTTCTCACGTACATTCGGGTCGTTTTCATTCTTTCATACCTTATTTTTACCGATCAAAACACCCAGTTAAATGGGATTCAATATATTTTTTTTTTTTATTTATTTTTTTTCTTAAAATTTTTATTAATATCATATTTAAACTTTTATTCAAATCTTAATAAATGTGTGTCTAACATGATTTCAATAAGAATGTGATTGACTTTCGAAATTGCGTCTCCTGTGTGGTTCATATGTACTCAACTACAAATGAAAAATAGTTCATGCTTAACCCGTGACGAGCATGAAAAGAAGTTGTATAACTACAGGGCGCATTCAGAAGAAGGTCAATTCATCCAAAAGCGGCGCCAATGAAATTCCTAACGCATCAAACTAAACATGATTGAAAATAAAACCACTATGTAAAAAATTTATCTTTAAAGGCTAAATTTAAAGTGTGCTTTAAATATTACATATTTGTTTTTGGCATCAACTTCCTCTGCAAATATACAGTAAAGATTTCGTATCATTAATATTCCATACTGTATAGAAATTAACCCATGGACAACCCTGAAAACTCTAGCTAAGCACTAAGTGTTTCAGCCAGTAACGAAGAATAGAATAGTTGCGGCCTAATAAAACATTAATCTCGTGACCAGAAGCATACAAAAGAGTGTAAGGGGTACATTTGTTAATCATTCTTGTAGAAGACGCGGATACAATGTCATACAACAGGTAGGAACGTAGTTTAGATAGCTATTTCTTCATTAATTATACCACAGTCACATCTTTATTATAATAACATTTCACAATGAAGCTATTTCTTCATTAATTTTACGTCACCTTTATTATAATAACATTTTATATTAACAAAACGGTGGAAATTAATCGATAAGCTTAAAGCGGATAGTTTAACAATAATAAGAATTTTTCACTGTACATTTTACAAAAGTATATTTTATGTATTAAAATATTATTTACATTATTATATAAATGTACGCATATACAACTTAAAAACGTTTTTTTTTACTAAAGTGAATTATAATAATAATAATAATAATAATATCTTTATTTAAAGAAGGGTACACATTTAGACACACATAAACATACATATATCTAATATTTCAATGTGGCCTTCTTTAGAAATTATATTAACAAGCATTAACAAAACACATATATACTACGACAAACACTCATAATTAAAGACATATCATATAAAGTAAATATTCATTCATCCGACTTAAGTTTGTATTGCTCCAGCAAGTATTGTTTGTATTTTTTTTTAAACGATAACAGTGATTTAGCTGTTCTTATATTTGTTGGTGTACTGTTCCATATGTGTACACTGGAGAATGTAAAACTAGCTTTTAGATAATTGGTACGAAATTTTGGTATTAATAGGTTATTGTTAGTTACAGAGCGTAAGCTATAATTATTGTTACTGGAAAATGCCATTAAATTATATATATAGTTTGGAGCAAGGAAATGTATAGCCTTATATACTAACACAGCCGTATGATATGCATACCTATCTGAAAAAGACAAGCATTTTAAATTGCAAAGGATTGCTGCATTAGTGGTGAAATTCTGCCTATCTATAACAAGTTTTAAAGCCCTCAATTGAAGTTTATTCATTTTATTTGCACAACCATTTCCCTTTCCCCATACTGTGACACAATAATCAAACTTTGGTAAAATGTAGGCATTGTAAAACATCATTCTCATATCAGCCTTTAAGTAGTATGATATTCGTTTCAGGAGTGCAATTTTAGAATTTATCAGCGCACGTGTTTTGGTTATGTGTACATTCCATGAGAGACATTTATCAATTGAAATACCTAGAACCTTTTGGACAGAGACATTTTCAATGAGAGATTCACTAATTCTTAATTCCATATTTAAGGGTTTCTTGATATTTTGTGTGTGTTTTCGTTTAGTAGTCACAACCATGCATTTTGTTTTAGATGGATTCAATGCCATATTGTTTAAGCGGCACCACGTATTAATAGAATTTAAATCATTTTGAAGATTATTTTGAATTTTTTCAATATCAAACCCTGATTCATATAAGGTTGAGTCATCAGCAAATAGTTCTAAGTTTCCTGTGGTTGTTTTAAAGGATATGTCATTAATATATATTAAAAATAGTAGCGGTCCTAAAATTGAGCCCTGAGGAACACCCGTTGTTATTGTCAATACGTTTGATGTGTCTTTTCCAGATTTTATAACTTGGGATCTGTCAGAAAGATAAGATTCAAAGAGTTTAATAGTTTTTTCTGAAAAATGATATAGTCGAAGTTTGTGTAATAAAACTGTATGGTCAACTAAGTCAAAGGCCTTACGTAGATCCAAGAACACTGTCCCTACATACTTATCAGCATCGATGTCCTTTAACCAGGTGTCTATCAAATGTGTTAAAGCAGTGTGACATGAATGTTGTTGTCTAAATCCTGATTGGTTGTCATGTATAATGTTTGTGTGTTTGAAGTACATTTGTATCTGTGAGGCAATGTGTCTTTCAAATATTTTTGAAAGCGTTGGCAAAATTGAAATGGGTCTATAATTACTAGGATCTTTTTTGTCACCATTTTTAAATATTGGCAAGACGTATGCTTGTTTTAGAGAGTCTGGAAACACATTTTGGTCTATACTTTGGTTTATGATATAAGCAATTGCAGATGTTATATGGTCACTACAGTGTTTAAGTATACGTGGGCCAATACCGTCAATGCCAGTAGATTTATTGGGGTTTAAATTGTCAATTATTTTCTTAACTTCGAAGGCTGTGATATATTCAATATTAAAAGTGTTATGTTTCAATTTCATGTTTAAAATTTGCTCCATGTCTGTATAGTTTTCAGCAACAAAAGCTGTTTTAGATATTATATTTGAGATATTTACAAAGTGCTCATTTAAGGCATTCATTATGTTACATTGTCCTTCAATAAGTTTATTTTTGTACAAAAGTTGGTCAGGTAAGACAACTTCTTTATCACATAAAGCGTCATTAGTTACATTTTTTAAATTTTTCCAAAGATATTTTGCAGATTTGTTGTTTTTCACTGCTTCATTATAGAAATTCTTTCTACTTTTTCGTATCATTGATGAAATTTTATTTCTCAGTATTTTATATTCGTCAAATTTTTTATCTTTATGTAATTTATCGCGATGCCATATAGCGGTTTTAATATCATCATTAAACCATTCTGGTTGGGTGTTACGTTTAATTCTTTTAACTTTGATTGGGGCATGCTTCGATAGGACGTCATTTAATATATTGTAAAGAATTTGTAAAGACATATTTGGATTTTCAGTAATTTCTATCATTTCTAGTGGAGAGTTCATTAGATCTACTTGAAAATTATGTTCATCAAAATTCTTAAAACTTCTGTATTTAAGCGTTTTGTGTATATTACTGTTATTTTTTGCATTTGCTACACTTCGCGTCATGCATACCGGGTAGTGGTCGCTCGCGCTATAGACTGGTACTTTGATTTCAACTAAATATTCCGGTCTATTAGAATATATATGGTCAATTAAAGACGAACTTTTCTTTGTGATTCTGGTCGGATCGTGTATCATTTGGGTAAGTCCAAACTTTAAGATTGTATCGTTCCATTTAATATTCTTAAACTTATTATAATTACTATTTGTGTCAAAATGTATGTTTATATCACCTAGGATATGAAATTCGCAACCCATTATGTCCATTTTATCAATTAAACATTCGTATAGGTCAATCCATGACTGTTTTGCATCAGGTGGCCTATAAACAAAATGCAATAAAAATGGTCTATTATTCGAAAAGTTAATCTGTATACATATGGACTCTATATCATTATGTTCTAGATCAGTTCTTCGCTTGTATGGGATCTTGTTTGCAATATAGACTATAATCCCTCCGCCCTTTTTTATTTTTCTGTCTTTTCTTTCAAAGGAAAAGTTATTTATACCTAGAGCCGCGTTCTCTATATTTTCATTAAGAAATGTTTCGCAAAAACCAAATATATCTGTAGAATTTGGCAATGATAAGTGATATTTGATTTCGTCTAATTTAGGTATGAAATGCTGTATGTTAAGACTAGCAACGTGTAGCCCTTTTCTGTTATATACGAAGTCATTATTCGTAACGCTTTGGTCATTTATCATTTGCCTGTCATTTCGTTCATGTGGGATATTTACAGCTATGCTTGTACAAGCGTCTTGTTTAGGAGATAGCTGAGGGATTTCAGAATTTTGAACATTATTTTTTCTTTTAGGCGAGTTATGACAATAGCTATACATACTATTGCTTGATGTTTCTTTATCATATGTTTGTAAATAAGAAGCATTTTCCAGTATTAATTTATAGTTACACTTACATTTTATGTTGTCACATTTACTGCATATTTTTAATAATAGTTCGTATTTGTTCTCATTTTGTTCTCATGCGAATTGAAAAAATGATGTTAAAAAAATGAGCATAGGCTTGCACTAATTTGAGGTAGGGATTAAAAACAAAAATAACACTTAATAACGGGTATGACCACCTCTTGAGTTGACCACTGCGCATAGAATTGACTAATTGATTTCTGCCTGTGGAATATTGTTCCATTCCTGAATGAGCTGTACATTTTCTTATAACAAATAACAATATAACATTGATTTCACTGATGACTGGTCCGCTAAAAGTCCTAATAAAAGGTGGTCATACCCATTATTAAGTGTTATTTTTGTTTTTAATCCCTACCTCACTAGGTCAAAATTTCCAACATATTCTGTTAACCTTTGACCATCATTTTTCACCAAACGATGCATCAGTTCAGAATTCACGGCAACATGATTATTCTTCGTTGTATTTCGTTGAACTGTGCGCTGTATTTCTTATCATATATTAAAGTATAGAGGTGGCTCTTACAACACTTTTTTATTAGCATGCAACAAATAAAAATAAGAAATTGCATTTGAACGAAGCTTCTTGATTTGTGGGAGGCTAACTCTTGTTTCGACTATCCAGGATTCTCCTTTCTTATTAAACGTAGAAATACAAGCAGCCGTGTTAAAAAGGCTTTTCGGTTAGTAGATGTATTTATATGTGAAATGTATATGTGTCACGAATCAGCTACAATAATAATCCCGTAATTCGTGGTTAATTTGGACGTTAGATAAATTCAAAATGCCCCGTACAACACTTTCAAACGGCGACGTCGAAAAAAACGTAAATTTGACGCCTATGTGTCAACATATAAACGCCTGCTTATAAAATACGACACGGTAAAAGTTTCTAAATTTTGGCGTATATTTAGAATACATTTAAAATTAAAATTTGGCAAAAAAATTACGGACAGATTTTTTTTTAATTTCGAGCGAAGCTACATTTTGTGGATAAATTCAGAAAAACGAAATGGTATTTTTTCAGTGTCTTTTTGTACGGCATATACTCAAAGTCATTTAGATTAAATAACCGCATAGGCAATTTTAATAGCTTTATTTTGATACCAATTTTATTGCTTTACGTCAACAAATGATCTCAGCACAGTAAGTATAATACAAAATTTGTCTCTGTACAACCGACGTAAAAATGGCGCGACATGGTCATGATTGCGACGTCATGGTAACGTTATGTACATAAATTACGTCAAATAAAAGATAGATCTGAATCAGAAATGTCTTCAAGTTTCAGTTGGTACCAAACACTAAGGTAGACTAGAAAATTTTTATATAGTATCCTTCCACCTTAAACGCATATATAACAATGATATCCCCGTTTCGTTTTCATCCAGCTATGTTCAAGCAAACTTGGCGGAAGTTTCTTATTTTGTTTAGTATACATGTATATCCGACTTGCCAATAATAAAAGAAGACTTGTTAAGACGGGAGGCACTCAAAATCCCCTCAGTCAAAATCCCCTCGGTCCAAAAATGGCATAGAAGTCACGATCCCTTCGAAATATTTTACAGGGTATTCATATTATTCTCAAAGGATTTTACATTTTTGATAAGAAAGAAGTGTGACTTTATGTGAAATTTCAAAAAAAAATGTTTCAATCATTTATAGTTAAGTAAAACTACAGACAAATAAAACATTAAGCATTTAATATATTCTCTTCCACGTATAAAATCCATTGAGGGGAATATGAATACCTTGTAAAATCCACCGAAGGGATTTTGACTACTATGCCGGGGTTTTGACTGAGGGGATTTTGAAGTACACTCGTTAAGACAGATCACAAATATATTGTGTACTCTCCCGTACTTAGCTCGTACAAGGTCTACATATAGGTTACAGGAATGAACACAATTACTGCGAGGGAGCGTTGGTGAACCGAAGCAATAAGTTTGTTTATTCCTGTTAAAATGGACCTGTAACCGGCTAACAGTTTGTCCCATGTTATGAAATAGATAGAGATTTGGGGCGTAGCTCACAGTCCCACTTATTGGAAAAGTAAGTGAAAAAAGTATTTTCATGTTGGAGATACTGAGTCAATATGGAAACTTCAGCTTGCTTTTTTAATGAAATGGATGCATTTGATTGGCCCAGTAAGTAGGGCAAACTGTAAAAAAGTGTATTTTGTGGACTCGACACTTGATCTCGTTCTCCAAATCGGACTTTTTCTGTTTAAGATTTGCATACGACATAATGGATTTAAATACGTATATCTCGAAACTGTATTATACCTACACTTTGCAGCGCTTTGACATACACTCAGTTCCAAAAGAAAGTGTGTACTTCTTAATTTTAAATATTTTAACACCCCGCCCTTTCTCGTTTAAAAACAACCACTTAAAACGAGCGCAGCTCAAAATCTAAAATGTTCGCCGTATTGTACGTAAACAGATTTCAATTTTGGTACCAAATATATAAGCTTTCAGAAAAGTAGTCGATGAAAATTCACAGAAAACAAAGTGCACACTTTCTTTTGGAACTGAGTGTGTATAAGTAGCTGTTCATACAAAGTACAACACGAAGTTAATTGTATGTTTCTGCTTTTCAGCTTACGTTTATTACTAGGCCTGGGTCTGCTGCAGTTTGGAACATGTTATCCAAGTTTTCAGCAAAACATACCGAACGGTGAAATCGTTCCAAGCTCTTGTAATCCCAATCATGTCTGGAAGGGGGTCGGTCATAAAGTGAAGGGCGGTGGAGGAGAAAGAAATCAGTTCGGAATAGACTTTAAAGCAAATGGATATGTAAGTAATTTAGAAAAAAAGAACCGTAAGTAGTATAAAATGGGGGGTCCCCCCCGAAAATTTTGCCCATACCCGAAAATTTTGCCCATACGATGTAGCAGTTACTTCCCCTACATCGTATGTACCGGCATATGTGCTCATATGATCTAAGGGAAATAATTGTGACAGTCACTCGAGTTTTATGTTGACAAGAGTTGTCCTTTTGAATGAGCTGAATTAACCAATGAGGAGTGAAACAATGACGCGATTGAATCCGACTCGATAAAAAGAATCGCGAACGTTTCACTCGTGCCTCGGACGTTGAACCTGTCTGACCATACATACGACACCACATCATGGATGATACAGAAAAGGACCGCATCTTAAAACAATACTATTTCGAGGAGAAAAATCCCGACCTCTGAAAAACTAATTTTATAATATATATTTAAAACGATACATTTGAAGAGAGTATAGTTTATTCACGCTGAGAGACAGCAGCAGACTTTTCAGGTTATAACGAAAGTTATAAAATATCATTGTCAATAACCTCGGAAACCAATTATATTATGCTAATTTAACGTCCCTGGATATGAGAGCATATTGTTTAAGTATTTCAATGAAACAGTCCAATGAGGAGTGAAACAATGACGCGATTGAATCCGACTCGATAAAAAGAGCAGACTTTTCAGGTTATAACGACCGGTTCGGAACCCTAATCATCGCTTTTGCGTCCGCCATTCAATTAGCACTTAATGTCCGGTGTGTAAATCTTACATGCATGGGTCGGTTTCTATAGGATGTGTAGCAGAGCAAAGGTCACATAATATATCTCTACAGGGGTATAGTAGGAATTCACTATTATATATATCAACACTATAAGCCACACGAAGTGACAAGATGAGTCATTCAGGAGGTATGATGAGGTATTGAGGAGGTAATGAGGAGGCATGAGGAGGTAATGAGGAGGTACGAGGAGGCATGAGGAGGTAATGAGGAGGTATGATGAGGTATTGAGGAGGTAATGAGGAGGTACGAGGAGGTTATGAGGAGGGTCACTTCTTGTGGCTTATAGTGTTGATATATATGATAGTGATTTGGTACAGACGGCGAGGTCAGTTGCTAATAAAGCGAGACCGTTATCTCACTATGGAGAGTAACGACAAGAACATCATATTTCATTGTAGGAAATGTGGTTACGTTTTTTTTTTTTTGGAGAAACCTATTGCACCACTTCAGAGTATGGCATACATGCGAGTATTATTCAAATATCTGTGTATGCTGCGACTGCGTGTTTGAAAACCGTAAGGCATTTCTCAAGCATGTGAAAATGAAAGCCTCGGAGGTAGTGAGGAGAAACAGACCAATGCAAACGGATTCTAACCTTTTAGGGATATCTAAGGGAGGTAAAAGTCATTTGGTTCGGTCTCCTGAATGTTTGCGGATATATGCGTCAAAATGTTTTATTCGATTTCTATCTATATGGCACTGGTTTCTGCAAATGAGACATGTATGTTGATATTTCAGATTATTTCATTTCAAATTTGGGGTATGCCGTCGAAATCATACAAGTAATACTGGACTTTAATGAGCACCCCAATGACCAATAAATGGAACCTACCCATTGTAAAATTCCAAATGAAACACTTATAAAAAGATAGGACGGTTTATTCAAGCGTATAATGCAATGAAAATAAAACAAACTTTTGCGTATATTTCTCAACATACATGTAGATTAATCGAATATTTAAAAAAAGTTGATAACTAATATATTTCGAAAGGACATCAACTGCATACTTATAAAAACCACAAACAGGTATTAAATAACAAGCGAGATTGTCATGGTGACACGATTAAATTACATTTTTTTTTGAAAGAACTCCAAGCACACACTGCGACCCGTAAACCGCAAGCCTTTTCTTTGAATAGCGTTAATTTTAGTGGAGTGAGCGCTGTAGGAAAACATTATTTTAATCTTGCGTATATTTTAAATGAATAGTTTTAGATAAAAGCTTATTACTTGATTTAAACTCTTGCTTGTTGCTAGACGTTTTTATATACCCTTAATTAAATGGTAAACACCACCTATTGGAAAAATGACCGAGAAAAAGAAGTCACAAAGCAACATCTGTGTTTATTAGCTACATTTATTTTTTTCTTCTAAATTATCTACATTTCTTTAATATAAAAGCGTGAGTTTTAATAAAACAGACACAAGTTTTGCTCTTTCCAGATGGAACAAATGAATGAAGTCAGTCAATTCGTTGATAGAAATGTCACAGATCATAAAGGCTTTTTTTTATACAAAAGACACGCAGCTCACTTTAGCTTCGATAATATCGTTTTACTATTAGCCGAACAAGTTTGACAGTCCTGTTATACATGTATCACTCTCACTCAGTATCTTCCATTTGTTCCGTATCTTCTTCCTCTTCCAACTGTGGAGTGACGTAATTGTCCAGCACTTTATCAAACAGAAATCTCCGTTTAAGAATGGCGTACTTTAGGGCTTCCTCCCCTTCGTAGTGTTCTGTTGCAATTAGTTGATTGACTGTCTTCTTTATCGCTTTATAGATGGGATCCTTCTTCATAGCATCGAACCACACCAGTTTTCTACCGAAAATGTTCATCATGGCTTTCCTGTAAGTGCTTTTCATGTCCTCAAAGACATTTTCTCTGGCTTCACTTTCACTGATCTCGGTATCTTCTTCCATAAGCTCCTTCACTTCGGTTTCATACTGCGACTGGCACTTATCAAACGCTTCCTCTACAATATATTCCCAAGGGTCAACATTCAAACTCTTCTCAGATGTTACAGACATATCGTCGTCGCTGTTATCAGAATTGTTTTCATTAACAGGTCCAAAAATGTCCTCTTGTACAGAAATGTCTGACATCGCGTCTTCCTCTGAATCTTCGTCCGGATGTGCAGACCTTTTATGCCGCAACATATTATCCCGTCTTCTAAAGACTTTGAAACATATATCACATTCAAACATCGCGCTTGAAGGCTAAACTGCAAATCAGGAGGAGTCATGTAAGTGTTCACTTTAATACCTGTCCAATAGTAGTGATGCTTTCATCTTCTTTTGAGGTCTGCTTCGGCTTTCTGCTCGCAGATGGTGCACTCTGCCTAAGTTTCTTGTTATTCTTGTTACTAATACCATCTAACTTCCCTATGGAACCTTTACGCTTCCGTGTTTTACTGACTTCTTTCATTCGTTGCAATTCCAGATCGATTAATGTCACTTTAGGTTTGGACTGACGATCAAGCATACTCTTAGCTATAGCTGTCGTCTGCTCCGCTGGGAGGACCATCCGTATATACATTTCAGAATGAGGCACATGGCTTTTACGAGATGCGCTCCTATTAAACTTCCTCTTTACTCTTTTTTTCTTTTGTATCGAATATATCCATTTTTCTCAGGTGTGCGTCTTCACTTCTTGACATCCAAGCAATCACTGAAGTAAAAAATGTCATTCTATTTATTTATCGTTTAAGACTCAAGCTTTAAGACGTTTAAAAACCACCGGTTGCAATAATATCGATATTCAAACGTAAATAGGTATATATCCTACTTACTACCAGCTTATCTATCAGTTCGACTATATTGTTCACTTACACGCTTAAATGGAGTCCTTCTTAAGTTTAAGATTCAAATATGGTTAACTCCTCGGAGGTAAGGGAGTGCCCCCAAACGTGTCTGACACCACCCCCTAGCGAAGGGGGCACTCCCTTACCTCCGAGGAGTTAACCATATTTGAATCTTAAACTTAAGAAGGACTCCATTTAAGCGTGTAAGTGAACAATATAGTCGAACTGATAGATAAGCTGGTAGTAAGTAGGATATATACCTATTTACGTTTGAATATCGATATTATTGCAACCGGTGGTTTTTAAACGTCTTAAAGCTTGAGTCTTAAACGATAAATAAATAGAATGACATTTTTTACTTCAGTGATTGCTTGGATGTCAAGAAGTGAAGACGCACACCTGAGAAAAATGGATATATTCGATACAAAAGAAAAAAGAGTAAAGAGGAAGTTTAATAGGAGCGCATCTCGTAAAAGCCATGTGCCTCATTCTGAAATGTATATACGGATGGTCCTCCCAGCGGAGCAGACGACAGCTATAGCTAAGAGTATGCTTGATCGTCAGTCCAAACCTAAAGTGACATTAATCGATCTGGAATTGCAACGAATGAAAGAAGTCAGTAAAACACGGAAGCGTAAAGGTTCCATAGGGAAGTTAGATGGTATTAGTAACAAGAATAACAAGAAACTTAGGCAGAGTGCACCATCTGCGAGCAGAAAGCCGAAGCAGACCTCAAAAGAAGATGAAAGCATCACTACTATTGGACAGGTATTAAAGTGAACACTTACATGACTCCTCCTGATTTGCAGTTTAGCCTTCAAGCGCGATGTTTGAATGTGATATATGTTTCAAAGTCTTTAGAAGACGGGATAATATGTTGCGGCATAAAAGGTCTGCACATCCGGACGAAGATTCAGAGGAAGACGCGATGTCAGACATTTCTGTACAAGAGGACATTTTTGGACCTGTTAATGAAAACAATTCTGATAACAGCGACGACGATATGTCTGTAACATCTGAGAAGAGTTTGAATGTTGACCCTTGGGAATATATTGTAGAGGAAGCGTTTGATAAGTGCCAGTCGCAGTATGAAACCGAAGTGAAGGAGCTTATGGAAGAAGATACCGAGATCAGTGAAAGTGAAGCCAGAGAAAATGTCTTTGAGGACATGAAAAGCACTTACAGGAAAGCCATGATGAACATTTTCGGTAGAAAACTGGTGTGGTTCGATGCTATGAAGAAGGATCCCATCTATAAAGCGATAAAGAAGACAGTCAATCAACTAATTGCAACAGAACACTACGAAGGGGAGGAAGCCTTAAAGTACGCCATTCTTAAACGGAGATTTCTGTTTGATAAAGTGCTGGACAATTACGTCACTCCACAGTTGGAAGAGGAAGAAGATACGGAACAAATGGAAGATACTGAGTGAGAGTGATACATGTATAACAGGACTGTCAAACTTGTTCGGCTAATAGTAAAACGATATTATCGAAGCTAAAGTGAGCTGCGTGTCTTTTGTATAAAAAAAGCCTTTATGATCTGTGACATTTCTATCAACGAATTGACTGACTTCATTCATTTGTTCCATCTGGAAAGAGCAAAACTTGTGTCTGTTTTATTAAAACTCACGCTTTTATATTAAAGAAATGTAGATAATTTAGAAGAAAAAAATAAATGTAGCTAATAAACACAGATGTTGCTTTGTGACTTCTTTTTCTCGGTCATTTTTCCAATAGGTGGTGTTTACCATTTAATTAAGGGTATATAAAAACGTCTAGCAACAAGCAAGAGTTTAAATCAAGTAATAAGCTTTTATCTAAAACTATTCATTTAAAATATACGCAAGATTAAAATAATGTTTTCCTACAGCGCTCACTCCACTAAAATTAACGCTATTCAAAGAAAAGGCTTGCGGTTTACGGGTCGCAGTGTGTGCTTGGAGTTCTTTCAAAAAAAAATGTAATTTAATCGTGTCACCATGACAATCTCGCTTGTTATTTAATACCTGTTTGTGGTTTTTATAAGTATGCAGTTGATGTCCTTTCGAAATATATTAGTTATCAACTTTTTTTTAAATATTCGATTAATCTACATGTATGTTGAGAAATATACGCAAAAGTTTGTTTTATTTTCATTGCATTATACGCTTGAATAAACCGTCCTATCTTTTTATAAGTGTTTCATTTGGAATTTTACAATGGGTAGGTTCCATTTATTGGTCATTGGGGTGCTCATTAAAGTCCAGTATTACTTGTATGATTTCGACGGCATACCCCAAATTTGAAATGAAATAATCTGAAATATCAACATACATGTCTCATTTGCAGAAACCAGTGCCATATAGATAGAAATCGAATAAAACATTTTGACGCATATATCCGCAAACATTCAGGAGACCGAACCAAATGACTTTTACCTCCCTTAGATATCCCTAAAAGGTTAGAATCCGTTTGCATTGGTCTGTTTCTCCTCACTACCTCCGAGGCTTTCATTTTCACATGCTTGAGAAATGCCTTACGGTTTTCAAACACGCAGTCGCAGCATACACAGATATTTGAATAATACTCGCATGTATGCCATACTCTGAAGTGGTGCAATAGGTTTCTCCAAAGCAAAAAAAAAACGTAACCACATTTCCTACAATGAAATATGATGTTCTTGTCGTTACTCTCCATAGTGAGATAACGGTCTCGCTTTATTAGCAACTGACCTCGCCGTCTGTACCAAATCACTATCATATATATCAACACTATAAGCCACAAGAAGTGACCCTCCTCATAACCTCCTCGTACCTCCTCATTACCTCCTCAATACCTCATCATACCTCCTCATTACCTCCTCATGCCTCCTCATGCCTCCTCGTACCTCCTCATTACCTCCTCATGCCTCCTCATTACCTCCTCAATACCTCATCATACCTCCTGAATGACTCATCTTGTCACTTCGTGTGGCTTATAGTGTTGATATATATAATAGTGAATTCCTACTATACCCCTGTAGAGATATATTATGTGACCTTTGCTCTGCTACACATCCTATAGAAACCGACCCATGCATGTAAGATTTACACACCGGACATTAAGTGCTAATTGAATGGCGGACGCAAAAGCGATGATTAGGGTTCCGAACCGGTCGTTATAACCTGAAAAGTCTGCTCTTTTTATCGAGTCGGATTCAATCGCGTCATTGTTTCACTCCTCATTGGACTGTTTCATTGAAATACTTAAACAATATGCTCTCATATCCAGGGACGTTAAATTAGCATAATATAATTGGTTTCCGAGGTTATTGACAATGATATTTTATAACTTTCGTTATAACCTGAAAAGTCTGCTGCTGTCTCTCAGCGTGAATAAACTATACTCTCTTCAAATGTATCGTTTTAAATATATATTATAAAATTAGTTTTTCAGAGGTCGGGATTTTTCTCCTCGAAATAGTATTGTTTTAAGATGCGGTCCTTTTCTGTATCATCCATGATGTGGTGTCGTATGTATGGTCAGACAGGTTCAACGTCCGAGGCACGAGTGAAACGTTCGCGATTCTTTTTATCGAGTCGGATTCAATCGCGTCATTGTTTCACTCCTCATTGGTTAATTCAGCTCATTCAAAAGGACAACTCTTGTCAACATAAAACTCGAGTGACTGTCACAATTATTTCCCTTAGATCATATGAGCACATATGCCGGTACATACGATGTAGGGGAAGTAACTGCTACATCGTATGGGCAAAATTTTCGGGTATGGGCAAAATTTTCGGGGGGGGACCCCCCATTTTATACTACTACCGTAGTCACAGCTAAATGTTATTTTATAGGGAATATATCTAAACTACTTTCACCATTTACTTACTTACCATAAGTCGTTTTTTCGGTGCACCCGTAAAATTAAGCTCAGTCCGGAGAGCATTTGCCCTATAAGTGAACTGGTCATGGGCTCGCCTCCCGGTCAGGGTGCAAATTATTCTCACCCTGTGACTTTTAGCGCCTTAATTACAGTTGACGGGAATTTTTACTACGAAATTTAGCTACCTATGTCATCAAGACATCTTTCTAGATAAAATTAGAGCTACTTGTAAGTATGATATTGGGACTTTAACACGCGGGTCAGGTAATGCAGGGATCTTGCACTATCCCCTTAAACCTAAAATAAGTATACTCTTCTGGGAGCGTTGGTCATATGGATAATCTGACACAAACGATAAAACTCTAATATAAATACATACACGTAATCTATACTTTTTGAAGAGCTGGACAGACGCACTTTGTACAGCGGATTCGGATGGTGATGGTAGGACGAATGGAGAAGAACTTGGCGATCCAGACTGCAACTGGTCTAAGGGAGCCGCTCCTGAGACCAACCTTGGCCTCTCACATCCAGGTACGCCCACTTTTGATGTATATACATGTACTTATAATATTTTAAAACACACATTTACTGTAATATAATGTCAACCTCCACACAGAACATTTCTGTTCAGCGTCCTTATATTCGCCGGGATATTGTGATACTGCTGGTCAGCAGATAAATTTTTTTCCCGGCTGCGCTGAAAATGTGTCTATGTCGGTCGGTACATTTGTTATGATTCCAAAATGAAATATAATAATCTTTTATATGGACTTGTTAAAAACAGATGTGTGAGTAAATTTGGCACCGGAATCATATATTTATGGACATGATGGATGGTGGATGGGATAAATCTGTAAAAGTCAATCGAGATAAGAGAAACAAAATGTTCCAATATATTTACAGTATTAACTCCGTTTATAACGAACTCCTTGGGGCCATTTATTTGTGTGCCTTATATCCGGAATTTGTTATATACAAATAACATTTTCATATAAAACATTTGTAAAATAAGAAAAAAAAAAAAAACTTGGGTAGAGAAATTTTCCTTGTATCCAGAATTTAGCTATATCCAGATTCGTTATACACGGAGTGTACTGTATTCTGTAACAAGACATGTAAATGAGAATTTTGGTAAAATTAACAGGTATATGTGAACCAATTGACTCTGCTTTGTGTCAAGGCAAGAACGATTTCCTGGACTGTGCCAGCGATGAATTCGTGTGTGATGCGCTGTCGGATCCAGGCATGTACTCGGACAATATATACATTGTATAAGATAAATATATCATTTACATTTTACTATTTGTTATTTGTGTAATAATTCCGAGTCGTTGCTTTAGTACCGAAACTGGCCAGTGGAAGTTCATAGCACCATAGTAAAAGGAAATAAACTTAACTATTCTCTTGTAGGAAGTCTTTATTTCAGTGTAATACGTTTAAATGTTTAAAAAAACATGTGCAAAGTAACTCGGATCTAAACGACACGGGATTCGGTTCGATACATTTAAAAACCATTGAGAATTTATGTTATGTTGTTATATAAAGTGGTCGCAATGAATCGATATCTGCTACAAATGTACAAAAAGTATGGTGTCTCATTTGTGACACCTTGTATACATGCACAAAGTAACATGGAGGAACACATGAGGACTTTGAGATCGGATAAAATCCAAGGTAGACCAAACGTGCAATTTGGTCTTATCGTTTTGAATCCTTTGGCTGTATCGCAGAGCTATGCCAGTTATTAATTGTGCAATTTCTACTTTTTCTGTCAACGTTAATAGCAGGACTGTGCAATTCTTAGAACATGCAGCCGATCTCACTATTAAATCTCATTATCGTAGCCGCAAACATAACATTTACACCACACAGAAAACTCAAAATAGCGGTAAACACAAAGTAATTCAAATGAGAGGACCAATTTGCTTGTAAGAGCGTATTAAAGGTAGATAACTTACTAAAATTTCTCTTTTTAATGGGTATTATATTATTATAACCAGATATTGTAAGTCACACCGTGCGACTTTCAAACACAAGCGTACCGGCCAAGGAGACAACATACATGTGTCAGGTGCTGGACATCCCGTCAGATAGAGATTACCATCTTGTCGCAGCCGAACCTTACATAGACAACATTAACGTCATGCATCATATCGTAGTGTACGGATGTACAGATGAAGGTAAGCAATACGGTAGTATCTGTAGTGGTGTACGGATGTACAGATGAAGGTAAGCGATACGGTAGTATCTGTAGTGGTGTGCGGATGTACAGATGAAGGTAAGCGATACGGTTGTATATGTAGTGGTGTACGGATGTACAGATGAAGGTAAGCGATACGGTAGTATATGTAGTGGTGTGCGGATGTACAGATGAAGGTAAGCGATACGGTAGAATCTGTAGTGGTGTTCGGATGTACAGATGAAGTTAAGCGATACGGTAGTATCTGTAGTGGTGTGCGGATGTACAGATGAAGGTAAGCGATACGGTAGTATCTGTAGTGGTGTGCGGATGTACAGATGAAGGTAAGCGATACGGTAGTATCTGTAGTGGTGTGCGGATGTACAGATGAAGGTAAGCGATACGGTAGTATCTGTAGTAGTGTGCGGATGTACAGATGAAGGTAAGCGATACGCTAGTATCTGTAGTGGTGTGCGGATGAACAGATGAAGGTAAGCGATACGGTTGTATATATAGTGGTGTACGGATGTACAGATGAAGGTAAGCGATACGGTAGTATCTGTAGTGGTGTGCGGATGTACAGATGAAGGTAAGCGAAACGGTAGAATCTGTAGTGGTGTTCGGATGTACAGATGAAGTTAAGCGATACGATAGTATCTGTAGTGGTGTGCGGATGTACAGATGAAGGTAAGCGATACGGTAGTATCTGTAGTGGTGTGCGGATGTACAGATGAAGGTAAGCGATACGGTAGTATCTGTAGTGGTGTACGGATGTACAGATGAAGGTAAGCGATACGCTAGTATCTGTAGTGATGTACGAATGTACAGATGAAGGTAAGCGATACGGTAGTTTCTGTAGTAGTGTACGGATGTACAGATGAAGGTAAGCAATACGGTAGTATCTGTAGTGGTGTACGGATGTACAGATGAAGGTAAGCAATACAGTAGTATATGTAGTGGTGTACGGATGTACATATGAAGATAAGCATTAAGGTAGTATCTGTAGTGGTGTACGGATGTACACATGAAGGTAAGCAATGCAATAGTATCTGTAGTGATGGGCATTTTCACACCTCTTATCATGTTACGTTCACTTACGATTTCTATCATGTTTAACATACATATAGCACAGATACTTGTGGTATGGACTCGCGACCCAATCTATTTTTGTCCCATGTTGTACGGAACGTATATAAATATTTATATACATTGGCACCATAAACATGTGATCAGTAGGTAGGTATAATAAGGAATTGAATCTGTAATTGGTTAGCTTACACGCAGTTGTAGGATGTATTTAAAGATACTGCAGTAAGCAGGGGTGAGGGTCAGGCCTAAGTGGGTGAGGTCTAGACCCAAAGCATATGTGACATATACTAGTAGCACTGTACAACCCATTAGGATACGTTCATAACTATATTATTGTCTACGTGACCACTAAAACTTTGAGAAAGACGCTTATGTATAAGTTAGAGTTTATTAAGTCAAATTTTAACAATTAAGAAACCCAAAGGGAGCTAGCGGTATTGTCTAACACCTGCACTATACAGTAAGTACCCGACCGCGTATCGAGCGAGCTACCGGGTGTTAAAATTTGACTTCATAAACTCTAACTTACTTAGTGTTTAACCTCATTGGACCTTTTGAATAGCCACCGACAAGTACTGTAGCACGGACCTATGTGTTTATAGGTCCGTGATTGTGGGCGGAGCTCAAGTGTTTTCTATTTAGAGCGAACTCTTAATAAATTTAGTGTTTGCCCTACATTTCTGTCCAATGAAAGTATCTAAAAATTTTAAATGTTCCCTGTCTATTTGCCATAAACCTCTGACAGGTACTCTATCTTGATGGAGCGCGACTCTATAGACCTGATTTTAAAGTTGAATATGACTGTAACAGAACTTTAAACTTGAATATGAATGTAAAATAATTTTAAATTGAATATGGCTTGTATTGTAGCCCAAATCACGCCGGAAATGCGCCAGGCAAATGAGTGCTTTATGAACAGACGAGAAGGGTGCGAGAGTTTATTGGCTATTTGGGCAGTCGGATCGAATGGGGTCTGTTACCATGACGACGCGGGCTTTAAAGTTGGACTGAACGGATTTAAGAGAGTGCTTATAGAGGTTTGTCTTTTTTTAGATTCGCTGATACCATGTGAACTTCTTTTGATAAAATGACATATTTATGTCTTACATCATTATGAAACCAGTGTGAACATTTTTAACACATGCGTGTATATACATGTATGTTTAAAACATGTAAGAGATGAGAAAATCGTCGTAATTCTATATCTGGAGTTTGTTATATCCATATAACAGTTTTACATAAAATAAATAAAGAGAAAAAACTCGGGCAGAGAAAATTTGTTCCTTATATCCGAAAATTCGTTATATCCAGAGTCATTATAGGGAGTTGATTGTATTTGGCTATGTATACAATAGTGGCTGTCAAAAGAATGCGTTTTAGGCTTTGAATTAAAAAAAACCATCTGTCCAATGTAACGGCCGTGAATATGTAAGTCACGGTAATGTAGGAGAGTCAGTACCGGCATATACAAATTATTAGCCGAGTGGTTGGTTTTCTTTCTTTGCATTGTAAGGTGCCGTCGCCGGACACGGACGCTTAAGGCTTCTAATATTTGCCTCTGCCATGCAAATTCCAAAATTTCGTAATCGCTAATTTCTTAAGAATTTTAACTACAAATAAATGTAAATAGTAAACAATAACAAGTTGTAATGTGCAGTTGTCACCTTTTTCATTTCCAATGTTGATAGATGCACTGGAACAATCCAATGGAAGAGACTAGCTACACGGACTCTTCGGGAATGACCTTACACATGACCCCTAACCTTCGACCTAACGAAGCAGGCATGATAATGATTGGTCAGGGGACTCTTGTGATACCGCCAGGACGTGAGAAGTATTCGGTCAACTCTTCGTGTAGTTCTGATTGCACCTCCAAGAGACTGAGCGACGATATCCATCTCATTGGAGCACTTAACCACATGCATTACTTGGGTATGTACACAGGGGCGGATATAGATGGGGCTTGTCTGGGGCGGCTGACTCGGGTTGGGTCAGGGAGGGGTTTTCTATGTCTTAAATATATTCAATATGTTACGAGTGCCATACATGTATATTGTTTAGCCCTTGAAAACTCCAGTTGATTTTGATTTTGCTCGTAAAAGTGCATTTACCTCCAGTGGCTGTTTTCACAGACAAAAAGCCACAGTTGTAATTGTACCGTCATAATTTGCCCTTTCAGGCGTATGCGGCACTTTAAAGTCTTATAACCGTCGGTAGCATGTTACGGACGGAGACAGGATTTAGTCATGTCAGCATAGCAGTGTGGAATAATTCTGTATCCGATTAAGTTCAAGCCCTGGTATCGGTGTATGTTCTTGCACGCATTAGAATTCTCGAGCGAATTTAAAGTGTTGGTATCCATAGCCTTGTTGGCTTGCGGTACGGTACGAGCACGGGTTACATGTATATCCTTGAAAAAAGACTGACGTCACAAGTTCCTTGGTATTTCCGGCTATCAGTAGCTCATTATCTCCATTTTACGTGATTGATAATATTTGGAATTAGTGTGTAAGAGTAATTTTAATTACACAAGGAAGATTTCTTCGTAATCGAAAAAAATATTTTTAAGTGTATGGCCGAAACTTACGTTAGATAATCGAACAAAAGTGTGTAGGCACAACTTGCGTTAAATAAGTTAGGTTTTCTTATAATCGAACAAAATATTGTATAAGAGTAATTTTAATTACACAAGGAAGATTTCTTCGTAATCGAAAAAAATATTTTTAAGTGTATAGCCGAAAATTTACGTTAGATAAGGAAGTTTTCTTCCTAATTGAACAAAAACACTTTTAAGTGTATAGCCCATATTTACGTTTTCGCAATTCAACATTTTTGAACCATTTTTAAGTATACAACAGAAACTTACCCTGGTTTATATGACATTCTGTATAATACTGCAAAACTATATATTGACCTCAAAATTAGTCTATAATTGTATATTATGCTGCAATTTGTCTGTTGAATACACAATGTCGTCTACTTATACACAGGCTCGTCTGCCGTCACACAGATGGTTTCTGACAAAGGAGAAGTAACAGTGATTGCTAGTGACCCTGACTACAGCTACGATAGTCCTGTGTTCTACATGTAGGTACACAAAATAGAAATGTTTTCAAACTTCTTTGTGTTTTTTATTAGCAGAGCTGATTTCTTAACCTTAGTAACATCATATTGTCCCATACTCTGCAGCATTACCAACCTGTTCATTTCATTGTGGTATCGGACAAAACAAAACACTGCAATGGTTTCAAAAAGCAACAGCCAAACTTTCAAAGGGCCATTTCTGTATGCGAGTTTTAGCTTGAAGATTCTGTATTGTTTTGCAAGTTTAATTAAGAATCAATTACTGACAAAAACTTGTAATTATTTATGACTGATGGAACTTATTTAGTCATGTGGCATAAATGTGTGAAATGCAATAAACTGAATCAATATAGACACATCTGTATTTCCTCTAATCTCTAAAGACATGGAGTGACATTGCATACAAAAAATATGTTACAATGTAAAACAAAAACTATCTTTAAAAAAGGATTGTCGGCGCGATTTTGAGTATATGAAAGGGATGGATAGCTAGAAAAAAATCCTGTCAAGTTTTATCTTGATGCAGTAAGAAGGCGCCACAAATGATAGGGTGAGAAAAATATGTATTCTGACCGGGACAATAACTCGGGACCCTTCGCTGACAGGACGAATGCTCTCCCGACTGAGCTAACCGGCCACTTACACATTTTCTACCCACTTGTGATTAAGTCCCTAGTATGACGTGCACAAGGAAAACAAAACAATTCCTAGTTTTTTTATATCAAATATGTTACTCGAAATACTGAACATTATTCACTGGTCGTGGTCGAGAAAGAATAATTACTCTTCACTTATAATTAACATTAGTTTGGAGGTAATAATATATTATGTTGAATTGTTGAAAGGTTTGAACTATTAAGGTACTAAAATATAAAAGCTTTTCATGAAAGACTGAAAACGCAAGAGTGTTTTATTGACCTTTTTCATGCGTTATTATCCAATTAAAAGGTGTCTTACAGAGTAAATGTTGAATCCAAATAATGTTATACACTCTACTTGTCATTTCATTGGCGGTTAGTTTAGTTTATACTAATTAATTTTAGCTCGATTGTGAAGAAAGCTTGTAGCTTATCGAGTCACTCTCGAGTCCGCTTCCTGGAAAAACCAGTACTGGTGTCATATGAGGAAGTACGGTCGTGACCCCAGTGGGGCTCGAACCCGCAACCTCCGGGATGAGCGGCCGACACTTTAACCTTTACACCACCGCTGAAAGTCTACCAGCGAGCTAAATACGGCTGCGCCGAATAGCATATTATTCACTTTAGCAAAACAGTGAACAAAAGGGTGTCTACCTCCGTGGTCGGATGGTTCGGGTCGCTGACTTGAAATCACTGTAACCTCTCATAGATTCAGGGCTATGGTTTCGAGCCCTGCTACCGACCATGTTTCCTTATGTGAGAAAGTTGGCAGTTTTCTCATGGGGGATAGAAGTCTAGTTACTGTACTGGTTCTTCCCAGGAACGATAGTTATGTAAAACCGTCCGCCTGTTAAAATGACCAAACATACGGTTGGAACGTGCGTTATACTCCTACGACGAAACAAACGATGGGGGGAGGGGGAGGGGGGAGGGGGGGAATGCACTTAGATACCGGTAGTTACATAAGCAGATTTAAAAATGCTTTGAGAAAAAGGTATTTAATACCATTTATTATTTTGCTTATTATTAATTTTTGCTAGTATATAACCTATATAGACATAGTGTCGGTATAAACTCAATGCTTCACGTGTGCGTGCCGGTGTTGCGGATCACGAGTTTTGATGATATTTGTAACAGAAGTATTGTTAGTGAACTTCAACAATTCACAAATATTTTCAGAGCGATAACTTAAAAATCGAAACAGTATAGTAACGGAACATCTCCTTAGACCATAAATATGTCTCTTCCCTCAGTCATTAATAGCTCATATATCACGTAACCAAACTGTTTTTTTTCCAGTTTCATATGGAGGAGAGGAACTTCTAGGTTTCTACCTACCTTCCAACTTTCTCAACTCTTGACTTCCTTACGTCTTGCTTCCTTATTTCTGACTTCTGTCTTACACCTTTTTACTTCTTACCTCCTTACTTCAAGTTCCTTACCTCCAACTTCAAGCTTCCCGTAACTTCCGACTTGAAACTTCCAACTTCTTAACTTCCTTATTCCATACACATGTCTTGCTTCCTGACTTCTTACTTTCAATTTCCTTACTTATAACTTCCTACCGTAACTTCCTTATTCCTTACACATGTCTTGCTTCCTGACCTCTTACTTTCAACTTTCCAACCATAACTTCCTTATTCCAGGCCATACTCATATCTTGCTTTCTTACTTCTAACTTTCATCTTCCAACTCCCATAACCTCTTAATTACACTTAATTACTTTCCAACTTTTAACTTCGCTTCTACATATTTCTTTCTTTGCAACATATTCCTTCTTTCTAATAAAACAAAAATTGTGGAATAATTATAACAGATAATTATAGAGCAAAACTAACTACTTTTCTTAAAATCAAATTTGAATAACATTTTACAGATTCGATGAGGCAATCAAAGTCGAACCTGGGTACGAGCTGAACCTGCATTGCGATTTCAAGTCAACTTCTCGAAGCAAGACAACATTTGTCGGTGATGGCACTTCAGATGAGATGTGTTATGCTTTCTTGATATATTATCCTAAAAATAACTGGATGGGTGGAGGTAAGTTCGATGTATTATTCTAACAAGAACTGGATTGGTTGGGGTAAGTTTGATGTATTATACGAAAAACAACTGGAGTGGTGGGCTTAAGTTTGATGATGTATTATACGAAAAACAACTGGAGTGGTGGGCGTAAGTTTGATGTATTATACGAAAAACAACTGGAGTGGTGGGCGTAAGTTTGATGTATACACGAAAAACAACTGGAGTGGTGGGCGTAAGTTTGATGTATTATACGAAAAAAAACTTGAGCGGTGGGAGTACAGTAAGTTAACCACGATTTTAATAGTTTTATTGAAGTTCGCCTTTGAATAAAAATATAGTAATGTAATCAGATACAAAACGAAATGGCCAAACGCTTAGACCACGGCAAACTGATCTCTTGTTCGTCGGAATTTTGCGGATTTTCTGCCCGTTCAAAGCTCCATGCAAACTCTCAAATCACAGGTTTTTTTGCGCATCGTTCTCTTCTGTCAGAGTCATGTTACACACATGTTCGTTAGATCCTAGGCCTACTTATAAATTGGATGTGGTTAATAATTATAAATTACATAAAAGACAAACACATCTAATTTTGCAGAGCGACGTTATATATTAGTTGGTTGGGTTACATAAATTATTATTTTTCTGACAGAACATATCAGTTATCAAGAGCCAAGACTTTCACCGGTCATTTCGGTTGGAGCCTGTCAGATGTATATTTTACCTAACCTTAATTTATTTACATCTTTTTACTTCAAGTAAACTTAATGAAACTGAAATATATTGAAAACTTTTATATTCTGAATTAGACACGATTATCGTTGTACCTTTATTGTTTTACTTCAGCTCTTTGCATCGTCCACGCCTTTGCTCCCCGAAAATATTAGTGCGACATCTCTTTCTTTTATTATTAAGAAACAATCAGATTTAAGTGAGTCATATTGAACTCGAAATGATAAATTCGGACCGTAGTTTAATGTGTATTAGCTCATGGCTAGTCGTTCAGATGCGTATGACGGTAAGACTCGTGAAATAATTTCTTCGCATCTGATCTCCTAAACGTGAGTTAATACACGTTAACTGATGGTACAAATTTATTCATGATTTCTTAATTGCAGATTGCTTACCAGCTGGTACATTGAAACTCCCAAGCGTGAGTTAATACATGTTAAATCACGGTAAAAAATGATTATTTCTTTATTGCAGATTGCATTTCAACTGATACAATCGATTCATGCGAGTGGGAAGAATCTGTCATAAAGGGATGTGACATTCAACAATTCGCAGACCAAACGTAAGTATAGACATAATCAGTTTAGTTGTCCGTCTTCGCGTTCGAGTGGTTTGAGGCGCTGACATAAAATCATGTACTTACCACATGCAGTCACTTACGAACTATTATACGACGGTATCCTTCTTAGTTATAATTGAATGTATTGTTCCGACAACGAAGAGCAGCCGTTATATAACTTACGCTTTTTGCAATTAGTTCAGAAGTTTGAAAATCTGAAATATAACACAGTCGAACCTGTCTTACCTCGATAGCCTAGTGGTAGAGCGCTTCGAGTGCGGGAGGTCGTGGGTTCGCTCCCTAGCCGCGTCATACCAAAGACGTAAACAATGGTACCAGTAGCTCCCTTGCTTGGTGCTCAGAATTAAAAGGGAAAAACTGGCTTCTCTTCTCTCATACACTCACGGCGATGGATACCATCAGGAATGAGGAGTCGAGAGTGATTAATAAGTTGTATAACTTGTTTCACAATCGACCTAAAATAAATTAGTGTAAACTAACCTGGGAATTTAAAGTTGCATAGGTCAGGTCTTACTGTAACAGGTGTTTTTTCATTGCAAGTATAGATAGTTAGCGATTAAAAACATTATCAAAATGTAATTTCTAGTAGTAAATAATACGCCAAATAATTTAATATTTGGCATGCCTACTTAATATTTACATACCAACTCTACAAACATTTTGACATCTGGTATAAACAGTGTAAGCACGCGTGCCAAATATTAAATTGTGTTTATGGAATAGTTAACAAAAAAATCCATTTTTTAAAATATCTTTTAATCGCTTACATTTATTATAAAAATTTAACCGCTTTCATTTGTCACCATTATTGGATAAATCCTCACTTATAAAATAACCTTTTGGTTTTTTTAGATATCAAACCTTTAAGTTTTTTTCGACATTTTCATATTTGAAAAACTAAAAGTTGATTTTTTTCTGATTTTTTTTCATGTTTTTAAATCATTTTTTGAGGTCTTCGTTTTGCTAAAACGGGTTTTAAAGATACACGAAGACGTAAGTGAAAAAATAGTAGATATATGCTGTAAAAGGCTTTTAAAATTGAAACATTTACGGTAGAACTTAAGGTTTTATACCGGTGTAAGCTATAGTTTATTAACGATTTTTCTGTTCTTACTTAGTGACCCTGAAAATACTGCAAGGTATGCAGCAGTTTACGAAAACTGTAGAATCGGCATGTGTCTTGAGGAGTGCAAGAGCGTGGTCCGTGAGATCTTTAAACATCCGTGTTACCAGCGGCCCCTTCACCGACTCTTTCAACAGGGAGCACTACAAACCTCAGACAGTGATGCTAAATTGTCTGTAATGGACTACTACTATCGGTTAGATTCCTGCGCCGCTGAACTTGAAAAAGAACAGTGCAAAGATGGCGGAAACGGACACGAAGTGGGAGGCAGTCGTGGTGGGCATCTTACATCCGTCGTGTTTATTGTTGGAACAGCTTTGTTTGCCACTTTGTGGTAAACTTGCTCCAAAAGCAGATTCAACATACGAACTTGATCATTATAACAGTTGTTGAGAGCGGCAAAATAAATTAACTAAAGAGCAATATCATGTATGACTTGGGCAAGTTTTTTTGGGTATAATAGAACGAATGTTTGCCTGCTTTTGTAAGCCTGATATGTAACATTTCAAAATTTTCAAAACACGTGCACTAATCGGACGCTTTTACTTTGAATTATCATATCTCAACAATATAGATTTTATCTTTGATACAATCGGTTGTTACTCAATATATGACATACACAGTACAGTAAACTCCGTATATAACGACTCCGGATATAGCGAAGTTTGAGCTATAAGGAAAACATTCTCAGCCCGAGTTATTTTCTTTCTATATCTAATATTAAAATGATATATGGATATTACGAACTTCGGATATAACGACCACTTTTAAATGGTCCTACGGAGTTCGTTATAAACGGATTTTACTGCAGTGTCACAAAACACTTTCTTCTTCCAGTTTTTACTCGTTCTACTTTTTTGAAGGGTAAATGTCTATAAACTTTTTGTCAAATTATTACTGTTTTTGATAGATAGAAAGTAGTACGAATAATACTCACACAATTACGTCATTTATGTTCAACGAACTCCACATTTTTGTCTGTGTCCTATGACTTTTTATTTGCTCATTTATTTTTATGTTAAGAATATTCCTTCTTTCTAATAAAACAAGTAACAAAAACTAACGCATCGAGTATAATTTCTTCCTTGTTTTGACACTATCCCGTAACACGCTCGAAGGCATGCATGTTCGGAAGGTGATTATTATCAATTATCATCTTTCAATGTATGTATTATAGAGTTTTATCATTGGTACCGGATAATCCATATCTTCATAATTCATATGACCAACGCCCCCAGAAGGGGTTAGTTATATTAGATTTCGGGGAATAGCGCAAGATACAGAACGTATCCTGTTCCAGAGACACTCCTTGTTCTTTAACATATGCTCGATGCACAACACCGATACATGGAACATCGGTTTTTACGTCTCATCCGAAAGACCATTTGTTATGTTAGTGGAGGAGCTGGGGATCGAATTTGCGATCCCTGGATTTCAAGTCCAAGCGTTACCACTCGACCTCTGATCCGCTCCTGCAACCTTCCAATGGCACTGCTCAGGCTTAAGTAGCATTCTACCTAAACACAGCTCTGTTGAACCGTATGTGTCCCGGAACGTATATATCACACGTGTGTGATATATTCGACCGTAAATGTAACACGTGTTTAATGTGACATATTCGTTTGGTCATTTTTGACAGTTTACACCGAAACGTATATGTCTCATAGGTTGTGATATTAAAGTGCATGAAAGTACAAATTATACTTTTGCTTAAGTCATTCCAGGAAGAGGATCGGAACCGATCCACAGGAGCCGGCCATGCAGATATATCAAGTTTACTCTGTGTTTAAGTTCCAATAAGTGTTGATCGCATGTCGTTTACCTTGGACTTTCTTTGATAATCATGTCATTGCATTTCGTCTCTCCACATTACACCTATATACATGTATATACCTATATGGATGCCTCCCAAACATCGTTACATTCAGTCGTTTTTATTTGCCTTTTTCTGCATGTGAGATATTCGTTTTTGTGTTCCTATAAAATTCGAAGTCAAACGTATACATATTATGTGCCATATACGTTTCACGCGAAGACTATTTTCGACCGAATATATCACACGTGTGACATATGCGGTCGAATTTTTTCTCTCGTGTGATATATACGTTCCGGGACATATACGGTTCAACACAGCTCATTCACACGCAGCTCATATAGGTCCGATGAGATTCAAATAAATATCACATGTACACACGCAGATCAATCATGGAGCCCTATCTGCAAAACCTGTCTTTATGAAACATTAAAGTCAATAAATCTGATGAATTGAAACTAATATATATTTCAGTTGCAATTTCTTTATTTATAGTAATGGTGAATGCTCACCAAGAATTCATTATACGTACTACGTCCACATGATTTTAAGTGGAAGTACCAGTTTAACATACTCCCTCAGCAGTTACTTCCCCTTAACATACATTACCTGACACTGTAGGTTTAAATCGCTATGTTTATATAAAAAAGTCGATGCAAATAATTTTCGACTAATTTTTATAACTTATATAATTGATAAGAACCCAATATTAATTGGATTTAAATATTCACCAGTTCTAATGTGCGGGCTGTTATAAAATGCTTAAAACGCCCAAATCCTATTAGATCTTCGTGAGTCAAGAATAGTACCTGTATTTGAAATACTTTGATTTATAAGTTATGTTTGCGTTTTCTGCATTGAAATTCCATGAGTCAAAATCTTAAAAGAGTTGTACAGGTTTGAATTTTTGTTATTGTTTTTAGACAGTATTTAAACCTATATCGGCATGTTTGGAAAGGTCATTTCAACATCTAAGCAATTGAAATAAATAAACGATGGAACACGTGACCAAATATAAATTAGGTCACTAATTTGAAACTTATTATAATAAAAGTTCTTACACAAGTCCAATTTTTAACTATGATAATGTCAATATGGAAATATTGGACTTCTTCATATTTAAAACTAGAAATGTTTAATACAATTATTTGATAAAAATACATGTAAAAATAAAAGGTGGAAACTTTGTCTTTTTGCTGAATGACCTCAGGCACATATCCATTTTAACCCTCTGATGTTATACCCGTGCTATTGTGACCAACTTTCCGTCCGTCCGCCTGTCTGTATGTTTAGCTGATGGTAAATAATCCTGTTACAGTACATTATTCTCTCAGCATCAGCTTTACTTACGGGATTCATTCTCATTAACACTGCATGCAAGCTCCAAAAATAGTTTGAATTCAAAATACGTATAGGTTATCATATGAGCTAACAGAGCCATCATGACTCTCTTGATATGTTCGTACCCATGAGGCATAACCCATTTGATCCTTTTAACAGCCAACTTTTTTTGAAGACAAAAATCAAAAGCCTCTGACCCAGTTCTCTGAAACATAGAATAGTGCATCGAATAAATGCAAACGTTTTGGTGTAGAAAGTAACCCCTAGCTGCAAGCCTTGTTTGAAAATTGATAGTCATACAATTTATTACATTTAGTGTCCCATTTCTTTTTGCTATCATGAGCACCATCATTTAGTTTCTTTCACTTGTTTAGAAATTGAAAAGACCTTTCCTAAATACATAGTTTCATGTACTTCTTATTTCTAATAATAAGGATGGGCGCTACCTTAATGGGTTTCAATCTAAGATTTGTATTAATCTCGATTTTTAACCATCGACAACCCTTATTTGATAAGAATGCGTCCAACGGCGAGGGTGAGGGAGCATAACGGTTAGGTGAAAACATGACCTGTAATTTGCTCGTAAAACGGCAGTGAATGTTGAATTAGACGGTGAAAGGTGTGCAAGACATGTAATAGCTGGGTGATACTCGAGGAGGAGTGTGCAAGACTGGAGAAGACGGAGCGAGACTTCAGAAGACTTTGCCAGACATGTAAAGGTTGTGTGAGACGGGATATTGCGTGAAACATATGAAAGATTTGTGAGACTGAATGGTGTGCGAGAATTGCGCAGACTACCTTTGGAAGACAATATGCAAATAAACATATTCATCAGGTTAGTCGAAGTTTTCAAGAGAGTGGACAGTGTTTATGTAATGAAATTTCGGCATTTTGGGCACCCAAAGATATCTGGTTGGTACATTACTTTGGCCCGGATATTTTCCATAAAATATTGACCTAGTTTGGTAATGAATGCAAAAGATATATTGGTTGGTTGTTCGTCCATGCTAATGCAGCGCAAATTTTGTCAATAACGGGCAATAACTACGGAGAGACTAGCTTTCGAACGTGCGTATATACGTGGTAACCAAGCTTTGTGAAATAAAGAAAACTGTAAGAGTTAATGATCGGAGAATATGTGTTTAGGTAGACGCCAGAAGTAGGTGATCCCATAATGCATCAGGCTTCTGGAAAAGGCATTTCTCTTTTATAATGTGCAGCTAAATGCACTATACAACCTCAGACATCTTAATGTGATATCACATTTATGGCATAAATGCACTTTCCCCGTACAATTCTATTCAATTGCAAGGAGATCAAACAAAAAATCAAACAATCAGTATCAAAGGACGTAAAACCATACCAAAATGGAAATTGTTCCAGAAAATATTAATAGAAATTGGTAAACGATTAATTAATTTCCAACATACGTCTAATCTTATATTTTGTCATATCAATAGTTGTACTAAAATACACCGTCTTCAGTTCTCTGATGTTTCAATTATTCATAAAATCCATTCTTCTGTAGTAAAGTTGTTAAAGCTGCTATATGTTTCCTCTGCTGTTAAACGCTATTGTTTTATTAATTTCTTACATGCATTCTGGTCTTCTGTGCACTTTCGTTTTCCATTTGTTAATATGTTTCGTTTACTCTTTCAAGACATGATTGAGAAGCGACTAAGCTGGGAACCGTACACACAATATAAATGAAGCAATTTGTCCAGAAAGTCCTAGTAATACACACATTATAGTCCTACAATAAAGAACTTTTAGTGGATCCTTTATTGTTTATACACGTGGCATAATTTGACAATAGCTATATATATCTATAGTGATGTAACACAACAATAGCTATTTATATCTATAGTGATGTAACACAACAATAGCTATTTATATCTATAGTGCTATTTATATCTATAGTGATGTAACACAACAATAGCTATTTATATCTATAGTGATGTAACACAACAATAGCTATAGATATCTATAGTGATGTAACACAACAATAGCTATTTATATCTATAGTGATGTAACACAACAATAGCTATTTATATCTATAGTGATGTAACACAACTCCCGTGTGCGTTGCTCAGTCTTTGCCTCAGAAATTTTGCCCTATGGCTTTCCGTTGTAGATTTACACTGAAGGATCCTGAACAATGATTTCTTGAAGTTGCGACCAAAGAAGGTGTACAAGAAGAAGTTACAACTGAAAGTACAGTAATACAACATTAATGTTAGTTCTTGTAGAAAGTAGAAACGTACACTAATTTCTTGGTTATCTGTCGAGACTGACTTCATCAAATTGTATAGGCGTATCGCATGAGATGGAAGATTCAGAAAAAGAAATGTATATGATACGCATAATAACGTCCTTGTTACACGCACCTGTGGACCATGACGTTGGTAACCGACTTTATATTTTCTTCCTTTGGCTGTAGTTGTCACAAAAGTGTTTTTCAAAGGTGATGAAGACGATGCGATGTTTGTCAAAGCACGTCCCGTATTTTTCTTTGGCCATCTGATCACACTTCGCACTACCATTGAGTTCATAAATAGTATGAGAAAGAAGGGAATGACCATCGTCAAAAAGGTGTCAATCCAGGTAGCAATGTTAAGAAATTTGAAAAATTCAAGTTTATGAGAGCACCTTAAATGTGGACCCCATTGTTGCATTCCTGTTGTCCAGAAGGTGAAGTTGTACATAACACATGCGACAACGACCAACACGATAACCATGACCTTCTCTCGAAAGACGCTGCACAGAAAACTGCATTTAAGTGGGAAACATATTGCGATAAATCGCTCACACGTGAAGCCGACAATACACCAAACACTGAGAAAGCTCGCCACGTAAGTTGTGAATATAATAAGTTGACATGTTATATCAAAGGTAAGAATTATTTGCACTTCACCGTCTATCCATGTTATCAACAAACTTAACAAAAATGTATTGTCTACAATAGCCAGGGATGCAAGGAATGCAGAACAAGATGATTTTTTCATGCTTTTTGCGGAGAAAACCAGCAATGTAAGAGTGTTTCCGATAAACCCAATACATGAAATTACTGGCACACAAATGCTCCTCATTATATGTACAGCAGTCATCCATGGCGACTCACCAAGAGAGGTTACTAGATAATTTTCTAAACTTCTGTTGTCAGTTGTATTTTCACCCGTTTCATATTCCATAATGTTTCATTTAGAAAATTTCAATCACATATCTGTCATAATATTTATACATGTATTTGTAAATCTTTCAAGTGTTATGTCCATTTTACAAACTTTCATTTTCATCACCTTCAGCATTTCTTGATTAATTGCATAAATTAGGTCCAACGATATATTTCGCTTTGTTACACCTCACACCTAAATGCGACTTGGTTTCTGTCTTTTTAAATATCCCATAGTTATTAGCGACACTAAACCTCTACCTCAGTAATTTAATCAGCATCCTACATTAGTTCACTAACCCAGTAAATTAACTAATGATTTTCATTATTAAGAACTGTATTTCTTAAGGAGCAAATACGTCTACTCTGGGCGCTGTTCCCGTTTAAATATCTCTACAACGTTCTCAAGCGCTATGAGTAAAGTTAGGACCGCCTATACTGCCACTTATTTCCAATACAAACAGTTGGTTTAAACAATATTTATTCATAATAAATGCATGTACGATATTGAATTTTAACCAATGTTAAAGATCGGGCTTTTTAAAAACTGTCAATTATTTCCGTTATCAACAATTGGCTTTTTAATAGAATACAGTTAAACGAACTCTCTGCGGCAAAGTAAACGGAGCATTATGAAAGTATATAATAATATAGATTATTGAATTTGTATGACGAAACATAACTTGGAATGAGTTTTTTTGGCGGTTTCCGCAAAATCAACGAGTTCGAGTTAATATTTCCTCTAAGAAAGAGAAATCATTTAAAGAATGTATATCAAATGATTTATTCACATTCAAGGTACAAACCTGCATTCGTGGGAAAAGTCATTCTTTTTTCAAAAGAAAATGGCGGACATCAAATGAAATTTTATCACATATAATTGACGTTACAGTGACATCATCGTGTAAACAACAAACAATTAGGAAATATACACGTTAGTATGGAACGCCAAGACCGTCTTATCATGACTTGTTTGCTTATATGCGGTACATATTTCATTATATGCAGTAGAAAAAAACAAAAACAATATCAAACAGTAGGTCTTTTATTATATGCAGTAGATATTTCATTATATGTGGTAGATAGTTCATTATGTGTGGTACAAGTTACTTTATATGCTGTACTTTCTTTGTTATATGTAGTACAACTCTTCTTATATGTGGTGGTAATGTCTTTATATGCAGTGCGCAGTACAAACACCAATATATATGCAGTAGATTTGTTATTGTGTGCACTAGATAAAACGTTATACGTGGTGCTTTTTACATTATATGATGTACAAACATAAATATATGTGGTAGTCACTGTGTCCATTATGTGTGGTGCTTTTTTCCTTGCATATAAAGACATTACCACCACATATAAGAAGAGTTCAGGCCTTTCCACTGTCTTATCAGTGAATTTAATAATACATATGTCTACGATTATATTAGGAAACCTTCGGTTGTTGATTATCAGATTCTGGAAAATAGTCTGCATTTAGTTCAATAAATCTGCTTTATTTATTGTTTTATTTTCAAGGTATGTTTAAACATGGATTAAAACCCATTAAACAAACCACTTCAGTACGTTTTACATCTATCCTACTGTATGGGATATCTAGAGAAAGCGATTTAATTGTATGAACTGATGAACTGTACTTCATAGGTAGAAAGAAATGTCATGCAACTTACTGGATTCATTGAAATTATTTAAGGTCCTGTTACAGTTTTAGAGGAACATGAAACAAAAAAGAAACTTATTGATATAGATATTTCGAGACGTCTAGATAATTTCATTTTAATCTCTAAAATTTATTGATATTTGGGAAGTCATGGTTGTAATTATACTGAATTATACCAGTCCATTTTAGAGGTAAGATGCCCCTCAAGCGACATAAGATACATACATGTATTTTAATCGTGGATATTAAAAAACTAAAATGTTTATCATAAACACGAAATATTCAATATAACTAGCATGTAAGTGTACACAGGACAAGCAAATTACTAGTAACATTGACTATAAATTTTCTTTAAACATAGGGCCATTTTGTCAAATGTATAGGCAACTACAGGATGATAAAGGAAATCATGCTTTTTCAGGGATGTAATATGATCATTATCGTGTAATATCGTGTAATATCGTGTAATATGGAAAGTTGGCAAATGAAACCAATCACGATGGCATTTTACATTAATTTTACACTAATTTTACACTAATTTTAAAACGGAAATGGAGGCCATCACATATTCCTTAACCTTTCCAATAGAACAAAGTCTGGTTATCAGATGTGGTATTGTATTAATTCCCATTAATTTCCCTGAAACCTGGCCCCCTTTTCAATTACCTTTATAAATTAGCACGCAATGAATGCATGGTTTAATTACCTAAAAGAGTTAACTTTGATAATTGTTCGCATCAATTTTTCTACAATTGCACAGTGAGTGGATTACAAATCTTATTTCAATTATTCAGACTTCCTTAATTACACTGAAATCTGATTTTTGTTCGTATTTGTACATTTCAATTTTCTTATGGGCTCATGCTTTTATAACTCTTTTTTTGTAACTTCTTCGAAATGGCAGTGTCACGATATCATTAAAATGACACATGCCTTATCCTATTTCTGACGTATCAGTATTTGACAGTATCAGAATAGTATATGTAGGCATTATGCTCACGAAAATACAGACATCATTATTGAGATGCTCACGAAAATACAGACATCATTATTGAGATGCTCACGAAAATACAGACATCATTATTGAGATGCTCACGAAAATACAGACATCATTATTGAGACTGTGATTCTCAAGTAAAACCCTGCTGTTTATTGTATCAACTTTCACTGTTTTGAGGATTGTGGTTTCAAGCCTTGCTGCTGGCCTGATACGCGTATGTATCCTTATTACTGTTGGCAGTTTCTTGCAGGCGGAAGCTGCCCATTCAGGAAGATAATTTCTGAATTGAGAATTCTGGCACGTTAATTGGTTTCCTTTTATGCTATTGAAAGAAATTAGCGAAACACGTTATTTTCTTGATTAAAGTATGTTTTCTCTAAAAATGTAAAAGGTAATGAAAAGATTTTACAAGAGCCGCGTAAGTGCAAGGCAATTACGGTAGTTCGGTGTATAGACAAATTAACTCGTCAGCTTAGAAAAAGTGATGTTATAAAGACCAGATATCACTAATGAACTTTGAAGACATTTTATAAGCACACTGACGCGTGTTATTCTTGATTATAATGGATTGTATCAGCTTATTCACAGATCCAGCTACGCTTGAGGCAATGTTGACATTTTGCGAAGAAGATTTTTCCTGATAGATGCAATTTAAAAAAACATTTGCTATGTAAGCAGTTCGCTGAACTGATATCGATAAGTTTTAACGATTAAATATCTAACCATCCCTTAAAGACTGTAGAATAAAAAGAGATGTTATGGGAAAACATGTTTAAAGTTTACATATTCACTTTGAATTTATCCATATATGGACTTACAAATTTTCTACTAGAACTTGGTTCCATTTGCCATGAAACAAAGTTTGCGTATACGTATCTGTTTATATTTTACGATAGGACTTGTCATGTAATAGAGCGGGTTCGGGTATTTCTGAACACTTAAGCTACAATCTTTCACCAAAACATCAATTCATCTTATAGTTAATATATATCCTGTGCCGCAAGCAAATTTGGTGAGGGATATACTGATCCGTTTCTTAACAGTCACGTTAAAGTAATATACCTTGTACATTGAATCTATCGTGGAGGCAGTTTATGAACATGTCGGGTGATTCAACACAATGGAGGGTAAATCAACACTTCTTATTTTTCTTAAAGGACGATCATAAACCAAAGAATGCTTAAATCAATAATTCACTTATTGTATAAATTATTTTATATACAGACATAATCAGGAATTTAAGTAACATTAAGAAGCAGTATATCGATTATTGTAACATAAAGACATTGGTGACAAAATTTCCTAACATGATTACTAAAAAAATTACTACTAACATGTTCATTCTTTAATTAATTATCAACCATTCCAATATATGCCAGCGTATTTTTAGCTATCTGTACACGACATAATGATGTTTGCTCTATGAAGACATTGGGTAGGTAATCCCATTACATGAATTTCAAAACGATCGTGCATTACAAATCATATGGTTGAGAATTTTAATTTAACCTTTAAACTCTGTAGACGCAAGATGGGTTATTGCCTATAACGTTCCTTAGACTTTAAATTCTGTATTTGTATTTACAGTATTTGAAATAGTCGGTCAGTTTGAAATTCATGTGAAGGAAAATCACCCAGTGCCTTCATGAATGCAAGACATGATAGCTTTCGCGCATCAGATAGCTAAAAATCAGTGGTAGATATTCGAAGGGTTGACAATTAAACAAAATGGTGCGTTGAAAGTGTTGTTTAGTATGTATACACCAATAGTATTTCACATGAAGACAGTTTTAAAATAATCATGTTTATTGACATTAGTATAATACATTAATAAATATCATGTTAGGAAGATGAATGAAGCATTTGTTCTCAAAAACCCTCCTTACGAACATTTATGTTGGGTGTTTCTGAACATTATATAAATAAGCATTAAACACACCAAGGGACGTAATCATGTAGTAATGTTGAAGAATAAGATACAGAGATCGTATTTTATCCATATGTACCATATTATACAAGGTACAGGCAGAATCTTAGCGGTTATATGCCGAATATAAAATGACGTCATATTGTGCCAGTAAAAGTTACAGGAATATTTTTCGCAAAAAATCCGTGTCTCTCTAAAAAGCAAGTCCTTCCTGTACAACGGTGTAATAAGAGCATAGTTGATAATACCACTAGGCCTTCGGTACGCAATAATGTAATATATACTTGAAAAATCGGAAGTGTTCATAAACTGCATTATGTTACAAACCCGAACCCACTCTATTCTATTTGTCTCTATAAGCAATGCCTAGAAAAAATATGCTTCATTTATGCAATAACATCCGTTCTAGCGGGGTTAATCGTTTATCCTAACATGATCACGATTTTGTTTCTATACAAAAAGAGTAGAAAAATCATTTATAATAAACCATAAACAACGCGGGAACCGATATGCTGTAAATATGGCGTCATATTGCGCCGCACGAGTTAATGTGCATTCGCGGAAAAATAACCTTAGCAATTATGTACTTTTTTATATTTGGTCATGTTATAATCAGATATAACATCGTTTTTAGCGTTATGGCATTTTTAATAAATGACCCTTTTCTACTCAAAACCTGTGCGTTATGTGTTCCAGTCCCATTGTATCGAGTTCGACCCAATCATTGTGAATTAAAGACTAACCCGACCTTGCGACGATACATAAATAAACAATGATTTGGAGTACTGATACACAGTAATTTCCACGAGGCCGAAGGCCTGAGTGGTAAAACTGCGCATATGTACGACAAATCATGGTTAATTTAGACGATAACAAGTGAACAGGAGTTATCACGATTTTAACATGTCTGAAAACTCACAGAAATTATACAATGACAGTTCAGTTACGAAAATAACAAAGATACCACGCTATCCAACTGCACTTTTAAATGCGCTGTTATAATTATTGAAATGTATTCAATAAATATGCTCTGGCTAGTCCGTTTGCAACGCGGGAACCAATGCCGTAAAAAAGACGTCATATTGTGACGTATCACGTTACATAACTATACGCTAACTTTAAAGGTAATAAACGTTTTATACCCTTCCATGAAATCGGTCTTCTGATTGGTCAAATCCTATTTACGCAAGCCGGTAATACCTCCGGCCTAAACGTGAGCTAATTCGTGCGCGTGAAACTACAAATCAATTATAAGTCCGTGTTATTTGACGACGAACCAAGTGCATTGACGGTATTATTCATAAAGGGCTATAATGTCGGCTTACGTGCAGCCGTTAATTAAATAAAACATAAACGGTCTCAAGATCAGCAGCAGGACAATTGTAATGGGATTTTTATTTAAGAAAAGGTTTATTGACGTAATTGTATAAGAATTAAGGCGACTTATAAAACGCAATCGAGAAAAAACATAACGTTATCAAATGTGACCTTGACCCAAAGACTTTGGCTGCATCACAACCATGTTGTCATAATCAAAATAATTTGAAAGTTTTTATGAAGAAATATTAAGAAATTGTAAAGTAATAGCTAAAGTGAAGATTTTGTGACAAAATCTAAGAACTTAACAGGGGCAAACATTTTGAAAAATCCAGTGTTCTTCGATTGCTTGACACGTTAGGTGAAATAATCTCATTCTAATTGGATTTAGTAAAAGAGTACATTTGTCGAAGTCTAAATAGTTATATCATTTATGGTATTGTCATACATAAAATTGGATAAAACGGGACGGAATCTTCAAGAACTGGATCCAGTTCTTGAACGACCCTTCTAACCATTTTTATGACAAGTATTACCGTATTGCTATCACTTAATACATCCATAATATTGAAGCATTTAACTACTTCAAAAGGAAGAATCCTAGTCTATTTCAAATGTGAAATGATCTGTCCAAATAAATCACTATTTAGCAAATTAGATTATTATACCTCATACGGTTTCAACTCCGGCAAACGAAGAACACTGGACTATCCCTTCAAAATGTTTGCCCTTGTTTTTAAGTTCTTATGGGGATATTTGTCACACAATATTCCCGAGTCTTAGGCGAGGGTACTATTAGCGGGGGGGGAATTTCTTAATATTTCTATCACGTCAAAAAACAAATTACAATTTTATTACCTTTCCTGTCTGAATTATTGAAAGATTCCGTTTATGGTTTATAGGCTGAGTAAGCAGACATTCAAAGCCCCTTAGGTCCTCAATGTCACTTTGGTAACGTTACGAATCTTTCACGGCTTATACATTTTATAAGTGTACGCGACGCGCACGTTTAGCATGGGGTATATTACACGATTGCCCAAATATCACCATATATTTCGGATTTGACCAATCAGAAGACCGCAAATTTCATGGAAGGGTAATCAACACGTTTATCCTTTAAAGCATGGAAAGTTCATTGTCATAGACATTGCTATTGTACTAAATACGGACTAGCCGGATATATAGAATACATTTAATAATTATAATATCACGTTCAAAAGTCAGTTCGTACGTGGTAACTTATTTTCGTAATTGAATGTATATAACGTAGTTTTCACGGCAAAAAGGGGTACCCATTCCGTAATCTGTTCGTAATATTCTCCGATCTCCATTTTATGTGTCTCCGGTGGCGGGAAATATGTTGGACTATATGTCTTGTCCAAGGCTATAAGTCACAGACGGATCGAGCTCGTATAGGATGGAATACATAAACACTGGTTTTAAGTACTGGAAGAGGTATTTATTAAAAAGCCAAAAAAACAAAGATCTGCACACCGTAAAAAGTACATAATTTTAAGATTTCCCCGATTCAAAAAAACTTGCGGCAAAAAACACTTGTCTTACGTTGACACTTTTATAAAGAATTTGTAACAAATTTGCAAAATTAACCATGCAATGGCAAATCCGCTTATATGCACCATCAAAGACCATGAGGTATACATAATTTATAAGCACAGGGCAGCACCACATTCCAGTAATCTGTTTAGCTGCATTTTCCCGATGTACTTTACTGCGTCTCCTGTCAAAAAAATCGGCAATGAGTCTGCCATGTAAAACAGTCAGGAGTCAAGCCCGTTTAAATCAAACGGTACTTAATTTTTGCGAGGTAAATCCTTGTCCAAACCGTACTGATATTTGATATGTGCCCGTTCTGATATGGCCGGTTGATGAGCCACCAGCTAGGTAAATAATGGTTACAGTATGCCTACCTGGCATTAAAGCATAGCATTCGGCAGGTAAATGTGCTAAAAAAGAATGTGTCTCATAAGTCAGATATGGCTGGCCCTTTAACTAGGGGTGACACTATAATAAACAAACACTTTTATACATTGATATTTAAAATTTAAACGAATGATTTCTGGCCTAGTGGTATAAACGGTGAAGTCAAGATCGGTAGGTCTGGCGTTTGAATCTCAGTCGATATATTTTTTGTATTTTCTGAAAAAACCCAAACATCAGCTGTAGCAACTATTCTGAGTCAGACACAGACAGCGCATTTGTTATAGTTTTGAAGTAATAAAATGCGATGGATTAAACTTATAAACAAAACAATAGCATCAATCCACTATAATGATTTACTATATTAAATAGATTTATTAGATCTAGTTAGTTTAAAAAACAAAATATATTGAAGGTTAAAGGAAGACTCGAACTCATGCCCCTTTGGTGACCATAAAATGCAAGTCTTCTAACGCCAGGTCTTATAGCATTCAGCTATTGCTCTTTTCCTACTGATGCTGTCACATCTAGCTCTCATAAACATTACATAAAACTGATGACATACATGTTTTACCTTGAATTACAATATAGAGTGTCCCGATTGTGCGCTTTATACCTTGATTTTATAATACTGAGGGTTGGCTTCCGATGCGAGCTTTGGCCATGCCTCACCAATCACAATTTACATATATGTATAACTAGAAGAAAATTTAAGGACTTCCATGGTCTACATACGATGATGGTCTTTGAAAGAATTATAATTTAATATCTGTTCTTAACAAAATTATTGATACTGCATGGCATTTTCTCAGAAACTGTAAAAACAATTCGTACGTTATCTTAATGTAAATATATAACGTACGGCTTTTTTTTCAAAATTGTTTGGTCAATACTTTTTTTATATTAATTTATGATGTTTCTCGTTATATTTATCTATAGTCATAGCATTTCATATTCAAATTTTATATGCTTTTTTACAACAACAACCTTTATTTGCATTAAACATTTTACAAAAATTGTTGTTGTTATTAAAATGCTTAGCACTCCGTCGTTAGGCAAAAGTCAGTGTTTTGATTCTTGCAAAGTTTAGAAGCTCGGACGTTTCCGTAGTATAAGGCCGAGCAATATTTACGGAAAAGAAAGTTGATAAACGTTTGAGGTTTCTAATAGGGATTGATATGTTATTTAAAGAGTTTTGTACATTTTAAGTTTTGACATATTTTTTCTTTTCTTGCAATAAAGTGGTTATAGGACATCATAGAACAAAGGATTTTAAACTCGGATTTTACTGACTTTACTTCGGTTTTCTTTCAAACATTTCCCTTATGGTTGCCTCAAAGCCAAGTACCAGCCGGTAACAACCGTTAGGAGTTTCTGAGTAAATGTCACTACTATATCCGCTATGAATGAAGCATTACACCGTATACAAAGAAATACCATATAAGGATTAACAGTAAGATCACACCTTGGTGGCCATACTTGATCAGCTGTTGATCTTAGGAAACTAGGAAACTTCAAGGAGGAAAAGGACAGTCAAAAGTAAGGTAAAAATCTATTAGTTATTAATTAATTTATCGCGTTAAATTTAACCAATTTAGCAAGTTATGAAGTAAGCTTGTTAACAACAACAACAACAACAACAACAATACTTATTATTACAAGTTAGCACAAGCTGGTTGATACTGAAAACAAAGGCTGACTATTCGGAGAAACAAAGGCAAAAGTCAATAAAAAGTCAAAAGAATATATATATAGAAGGTGTTATAGAAAAATAATTAAAAATAAGAAGGAAAAGAACAAACTTTTGGAGATAGGCTGTACATGTATCACTTATACGTTTAACTCATGTCACGGATTATCTATGGACAGAAAAATCCTATCTCAATACAAATAAATGATATTAATATCCAGCAATGGTCTACGTTATCCGACCATGCAGGAATTAATTTCAGTTTAATTAGAAAAAAGTAATAAAATTGAAAGCAACATAAAAATCTAATGCAAATACAGTAAAAACTAAAAGAAAAATAGTATGGGACAAACAAAAGGTAAGTTTGTTTACATAAACAGTTTCGAATGATTTAGTCAAAATACACGAACATAAAGATAGATCAGTTAATGATACAGTGACGATATAGTTTGTCTGAGAGTTTGTATAAAAATACAATGGAAACGTTTGGCAAAGATATAAATGTTGCAAATAATAACAAAACCGAAATGGTTCAACGACGCTTGCTATGTAGCTAAAGATGAATACAAAAAGGCAAGAAATTTCTTTTTGAAAAATAATACAGATGAAAACAGAAGATATTTTGTTATTTTGCCAAAATACACACAAAATGCAATAAAATAAAACGTAGAATTGAATATAAATATAAGTTACAAGAAGGACGAAAACTAGAAAATATGGCAACTACCCAGCCACGCAACGGTGAAGATAGTAGTTTAAATGATAATGATATCAATCTACAGAGTAGAACGAAATTATGCGCAGATGGTACACCATACTTTCGAATTTGTGTTCTGTTTTATCCGGCCTGAATTTGGTATATTTTTACGATGGGTACCTCTTTTACAAGGCCTTTTTGTAACTTTTTTGTGCATTATATAAAAAAATTAAGGCTCGCATGAAAAGGACATACCGTTTTGTAAATGTTTCATGTACAAAAAGTTTAAGAAATAATTCATATGTCCCTGTATTATTATCAGTTGAATACATTTATTTGTCTTTGAAAAATACCCCGACCGTTATGAATGTAGTCATAATGGACTAGTGCGTGATGTCCGTGGAAATCGTGAAAATAATGTACAAATTCTTTTCTTTTATATTTACACAGGAAAAGTTGCTGGTCGTGTTAGCTCACGACAGACTGTCAGTGTTGATTCGGCCATTCGCTGTCTGACCACATGTACATTCTGACCATGGTCTGGAAGATTCGCTTGGCGTCGGGAGGTAAGTTTTTTCTTTTTAGCTCGGCTATTCGGAGAATATGGAGAGCTATTACAGTCACTTGTGCGTCGGCGTCGGCGTCGGCGTCGGCGTCGGCGTTGCTTCTTTGGTTAAAGTTTTGCCTGCTAAGTACTATCATGCATATATCTCAGTACCACTTATGATATTGACTTGAAACTTTGTTCATGTCTTTAGGGGTGTCATACAATCAAGGCAGATAACTCTTGAAAAATTTAGTACAAATTATGGCCCTTGTTTGACTTTGAAAATTTGGTTAAAGTTTTGCCTGCTAGGTACTATCATGTACATACCTCAGTAACCACTTAGATATGACTTGAAACTTTTTAATGTCTTTAGGGGTGTCGTACAATCAAGGCAGATAACTCTTGTATAAATTTAGTACAAATTATGGCCCTTGTTTGACTTTGAATATTTGGTTAAAGTTTTGCCTGCTAGGTACTATAATGCACATATCTCAGTAACCACCTATGATATTGACTTGAAACTTCGTTAATGTCTCTAGGGGTGTCACACAGTCAAGTCAGATAACTCTTGTATAAATTTAGTACTAATTATGGCCCTTGTTTGACTTTGAAAATTTGGTTAAAGTTTTGCCTGCTAGGTACTATCATGCACATATCTCAGTAACCACTTATGATATTACTTGAAACTTTTTAATGTCTTAAGAGGTGTCACACAGTCAAGACAGATAACTCTTGTTTAAATTTAGTGGAATTATGGCCCTTGTTTGACTTTGAAAATTTGGTAAAGTTTTGCATGCAAGGTACTATCATGCACATATCACAGTAACCACTTATGGTAGTTATATTAAACCTTGCAATAGTGTTCAGGGTAAATTTTGTATCAAACAATGATTTACCAAAAATTAAATCTATAGTTATAGATTTTGACTCTTTTATGATTCAACTTTCCTAGTTTATACTTAATAGTTAGCAGAACTTTGTTTTGCTATTATACTGATAAAAGTTTTGTTTTATTATCAAACACCCACAATAGTCGAGCGTGCTGTCTTATGGACAGCTCTTGTTTATTTTCAAATTGATTGTAAATGTTGATGTACTATCCACGCTAAATCAAAAATGCTCACTTCATAAGTCGTGGACAGGGTACATTTAGCGTGGGAATTCCGGATGGATCATGGTGTTTGCCGCTCATCCCGGAGGTTGCGGGTTCTAGCCCCACTTGGGTCACGATCTTACCTCCTCATATCACATTAGTACTGGTTTTTCCAGGAAGCGGACCCGAGAGTGACTCGACAAGCTACAAGCTTTCTTCCCAATAGAGCTAAAATTAAACTAAACAAATGGCGAAAGCTTGAACAAAGGAGTAATATTTAAAAAAATACTTTTCGAGGTTTAACGGCACAATCTACCATATTTCGTTCCTACAGGCACATTTCTGTTTCTGGACTTGGTAATTCAGTGAGTGTCTTTGGATCACGTGGTTTGTTACTGAATAAAAATAGATTTCTGAAAAGTTGAAGATCAGTGGGCATGTCAAAATATACTTTAACTGTCAAAACATGTGCAGCTGTCAAACGAGTGTGTGGCTGGTGTTGAACAGGTGAAAGTAAATGGAAATAATTTATTGATAATCTCGAGTTTCTTTCTTGGCCAGTCACAATTAAATAAGTAAAACTAAACCTATCACAATAAAATCATCAAAATAACTATCAATCTCGACATTATTTATGACTACTTCCCTCATATATAACTAAGCTGCTAGAGCAACTTTTGTTCAAAGACAACAATTCCCTGAAAAATAATTATTTCAAACCAGTACTTGGTATTATTTGTTGCAAACTATAGTAACACAGTACTTTGTGAGGAAAGGAAAACATAAACAACAGCAATTCCTTATGGAGAAAGTAAAAAAATGAATGTAATCAATAGCACAACCAAGATGCTTGGCATATATTTAATTACCTAAGATAGAATCGCTTTAGTAAAGTTGAAAGACATTTTAAAACAGAATATCAATTACACAACACTATTTTGTAGTCTATTATATTGATAAAATGAAAAATTAAATTCCAACACATTTTGCATTTATGTAAGTTAAATTGTCATAGATTTAGATCTTAGAAATACTTATTGACCGAGTTAAAATCATTTACATGATATTACATTATTTTTGTAACAAAAAACATGTGATATCATTCTGTAGGTTTGGATCAAAGTATGCCATGAAAAACGTGTGCGGTCTACTGCAACAAATATATGTGCACTTACAATCCTTTCACACTATATATAATTTATGGCTGAATTCGTTCATTACAAACTAACAAGAAAACGTTAGAAAGTGGTTAAACTGTGAAAATATATTGAATTTTGCAAGTATGTACTTTACAGCAGTTTTTAAACATTCACCTATCACCTAGTCCGAACCTGACATGTATACAGGATGATGCATTAAAGTGACATTATGCGCATCTTACTGCACACAGTGTATTTTTGGTGACAGTTTTATAAAAAGCAATTTTCGGTTGCTGTGAATTTAAATGTGTTAAACTAATGATAATGCCGCATTAGTATTTGAAGTTCGTGCTTTAGAAATAAAAAAAATGGACTAATAAAATAATAATTCCTTTCTTAGCAGTATCTCCCTTGTGTTATTAGTGTTGTTGCCGGTTGAGATTTCGGCAGTGGAAGGGAAGCAACTCCTGCATGCAGTTAAATTTTTTTTCTTCAAAGTAGGAAAAGTAATATTAAATTTTGGAAATTATTATTTCGTACTGGTAGCAGGAAGAGTTCGTTGTTTTGGGTTAAAAGCTATTATTTCCTCTACCCATTTTACACACACCTATTTCAGCTGGAGTTTTACTTAAAAACAATGTGCATAGTTCCATTTTAACATCATTTTCTCCAGACAATCTCGATCTTCACAAAATCTGCCTTTTGCAAAACTAAAAGTAAGCATAGATAAACAAATTTATACAAATTTTACCAATATTTATTATGCATATGCATTTGATAATTGTCTTTGAAATGCAGACAACCTTATTGGATGAACGGTGCGTCGGTAAAATGTCGGCGGGGGGGGGGGGGGGGGGTTTACGACTGCATGATTTCTGAGAAAAACAACATTGACTTTAAATAGGAACAGTCGAATTTCAATTGAATTCTATTGAATTTTCTAAATAGGTATATGTATTTGTAGATATCGCTTGTATAGGTGCGTGTTTTCATAAAACAAGGCTCTGATCCTGAACTACATTTACCAGTGATCCGAAACTACCTGTACTGAAGTCCTATAAAAAAGACCCTGCATTTCTGATTTTCACTTGTCGCGTTAATATTTTATGATATTATACTTTTTATATTCATTTACTAAATGCGAGGGTTTGCTTCAATTTCCTAATATCTATAGCACTTTCCGCCACTACTTCATGGCGTAGTTTTGGAAGCGGTTTACATGTACAAGCTATTTCAAAAACATTTCTAGAGTGGTGGAACCTATGCTGGCGGTATCCATATACTGGTGGTATCTCCGAAAAACGGCTATTTACAGAAAAACGTCGGCGTCGGCGTCGGCGTCGGCGTCGCTTCTTTGGTTAAAGTTTTGCCTGCTAAGTACTATCATGCACATATCCCAATAACCACTTATGATATTGACTTGAAACTTTGTTCATGTCTTTACGGGTGTCATACAATCAAGTCAGATAACTCTTGTATAAATTTACTACAAATTATGGCCCTTGTTTGACTTTGAAAATTTTGGTTATAGTTTTGCCTGCTAGGTACTATCATGCACATATGTCAGTAACCAGTTATGATATTGACTTCAAACTTTGTTAATGTCTCTAGGGGTGTCACACAGTCAAGTCAGATAACTCTTGTATAAATTTAGTACAAATTATGGCCCTTGTTTGACTGAAAATTTGGTTAAAGTTTTGCCTGCTAGGTACTAAATTTGGTTAAAGTTTCGCCTGCTAGATACTATCATGCACATATCTCAGTAACCACTTGTGATATTGACTTGAAACTTTGTAAATGTTTCTACGGGTGTCGCAAATTCAAGTCAGATAACTCTTGTATAAATTTAGTGCAAATTGTGGCCCTTGTTTGACTTTGAAAATTTGGTTAAAGTTTTGCCTGCTAGGTACTATCATGCACATATCTCAGTAACCACTTATGATATTGACTTGAAACTTTGTTAATGTCTTAAGGGGTGTCACACAGTCAAGACAGATAACTCTTGTTTAAATTTAGTGCAAATTATGGCCCTTGTTCGACTTTGAAAATTTAGTTAAAGTTTTGCATGCAAGGTACTATCATGCACATATCTCAGTAACCACTTATGGTAGTTATATCAAACTTAGCAATAGTGTTCAGGAGTACATTTTGTATCAAACAATTAATTTACCAAAAATTAAATATATAGTGATAGATTTTAAATTGTATTATGATTCAACTTTCCTAGTTTATACTTAATAGTTAGCAGAATTTTGTTTTGCTATTATACTGATAAAAGTTTTGTTTTATTAGCAAACACCCACACTAGTCGAGCTTGTTGTCTTATGGACAGCTCTTGTTGATAAAACTTATTTCTTTTGTATAAAAATATATATTCTGTGGAAACTGTTATATCTTGTTAGTTAATATTTAGGCTCTAAAAACGGTTTCCCACCTGTTGGTTGTCAAATATCACATACCGCCAGCATTGGTTCCCTTCGAGGTGAAATTTCAAGTTTTGACATGTGTCGTGTCAATAGCTCCCACAACGACATAGTCAAGTGATGAAGCACATCAACGTCTTGTTTCGATTTAGCAGGGATAACATTATGTTTTCGCTGAGGCAAATCAAAATGGTTAGGATTTCCTGCTTTCTGATTGTGAACTGCTGATATACATTCAAAATACCTCCAGCATAGGTTCCTCCAATCATGCAATTTTCCGTCAGAGAAATAGATTATTCAATTCTAAATCAAATTTAAACCAAAAAGAAGTTTTGCTTACCTTGTATTATATTAAATACATTTAAATTTTGCTACGTATATTTAATGTAAAATGTCATCGTGCACAACACAAATGTAAAAATAAGAATAATGATAATAAAAAACGAAAAAGAAACAACATGATGTCTAAATGTTTCAAAATGTTTCAACAAGTCGGCAGGGTAGTTTAAAGTCCCAGGATCACTTTTACAAGAAGCTCTTATTTTATCAAGAAAGGTGTCATAGTGTCAGAAGTGACAGAAAACATTCCTAACTTTGAATTTTAAATCGATCAGCACATACCGGTATTAGAAATAAAGTGCAGCATTTTGTCAATGATACTGCAAAAATAAGAACAGGTTTTTGGTATGTCAACATTGTTTTAGAGTGAATAGAACACGATTGTAAAAAAATCTATGTGACTACATCAGTTAATTAAAGTGATCCCGGGACTTAAGATTTAGTTACTGAACATAGTTATGATCCAAAGCACTCACTAGCCGCCGAGACAGTAGTTGTGTCGCCCTTTCGGAGAAAAGGCGATACATAGGGATCGCTTTGTCCGTCCGTCGGTCCGTCGGTCACACAAACTTAACGTTGGCTATAACTTTGCCATTTCTTAAGATTTCTTCATCAAACTTTACAATTGTATTGCTTATGACAATAGGGTCATGATGCCACCAAATTGTGTAGGTCAAGGTCATATTTGACAAAGTTATGCCCCTTTTTGTACTTAGATTTTGTCATGAAAACTTAACGTTGGCTATAACTTTGCCATTTCTTAAGATTTCTTCATCAAACTTTCAAATTGTATTGCTAATGACATAAGGGTTGTGATGCCACCAAATTTTGTAGGTCAAGGTCATATTTGACAGAGTTATGCCCCTTTTTGTACTTAGATTTTGTCACGAACTTAACGTTGGCTAACTTGCCATTTCTAGATTTCTCATCAAACTTTCAAATGTATTGCTTAGACATAATGGTCGTGATGCCGCCAAAGTTTGTAGGTCAAGGTCATATTTGACAGAGTTATGCCCCTTTTATACTTAGATTTTTGCTATAACTTTGCCATTTCTTAAGATTTCTATATCAAACTTTCAAATTGTATTGCTTATGTCAAAAGGGTTGTGATGCCGCCAAATTTTGTAGGTCAAGGTCATATTTGACAGAGTTATGCCCCTTTTTGTACTTAGATTTTGTCACGAAAACTTAACGTTGGCTATAACTTTGCCATTTCTTAAGATTTCTTCATCAAACTTTCAAATTGCATTGCTTATGACATAATGGTCGTGATGCCGCCAAAGTTTGTAGGTCAAGGTCATATTTGACAGAGTTATGCCCCTTTATATACTTAGATTTTTGCTATAACTTTGCCATTTCTTAAGATTTCTTTATCAAACTTTCAAATTGTATTGCTTATGTCAAAAGGGTTGTGATGCCGCCAAATTTTGTAGGTCAAGGTCTTATTTGACAGAGTTATGCCCCTTTTTGTACTTAGATTTTGTCACGAAAACTTAATGTTGGCTATAACTTTGCCATTTCTTTAGATGTCTTCATCAAACTTTCAAATTGTATTGTTTATGACATAAGGGTCATGATGCCGCCAAAGTTTGTTGATCAAGGTCATATTTGACAGAGTTATGTCCCTTTTTACACTTAGATTTTGTCACAAAATTGGGGGTTATTCTGACAAAGCATAAGAGGGCGACACAAGTGTTCTACTGAACACCCATCTAGTTTATACTTAAAGCTGCTCGTTTTCAGATTTTGATGAAAAGTAAGTTCATCTAATTGTCT
>JAFMSR010000009.1:22458012-22481522 GCA_022818135.1 Saxidomus purpurata
CAAACGTTCTTCAAACTAACGTATTTGAAAACTTTAATTGCATTCATATTTGAACACTTGATTGTATTCGCATTTACCGGAATACCGGATAACGTTCCTCTGTATTTATAATTATTTAAACACCCGATTGCGTTTCTGTGTATTCACATTTGAACATCTTATTGCGTTCCTGTGTATTCAAAGTTGAACACTTCATTGCGTTCATCTTAAATTCACATTTGAACACCTGATTGCATTCCTCTGTTTTCAAATTTGAACACCCTATTGCGGTCCTCTGTATTCAAAGTTGAACACCCGATTGCGTTTCTCTGTATTCACATTTGAACACCCGATTGCGCTCCTCTGTATTCACATTTGAACACCCGATTGCGGTCCTCTGTATTCACATTTGAACACCCGATTGCGTTCTGTGTATTCACATTTGAACACCCGATTGCGTTTCTCTGTATTCACATTTGAACACCCGATTGCGCTCATCTGTATTCACATTTGAACACCCTATTGCGTTTCTGTGTATTCAAAGTTGAACACTTCATTGTAAATAGATTTAAGCAACTTGGTTGTCTTCATATCTGAATGATTGATTGCGATGATACTTGAACACCGGATCGCATTCGAGTCTGTCACAAAACCAAACAAAGTTTGTAACTGTACCTTCTCCTTATATTTTCAGGGGTTGCATATCTTGAAAAACTGTGTACTTCTGATAGTACGTCGCTAGTAGAGGATAATAGCTTTAACTTCGTTTCCATGACAACGGCTGCGCATGAACTCGGACACAGGTACTACTACATGTACATTTTTATTTAAAATGTAACATTTTGAAGTTTTGCTTGGGAACATCTCAGTATTTTGTACAGAATGTAAGTCCACCATCAGCACCCGTAATGTAAACTCACAACGCATATATATACATGTATATTTATTTCATCAAACAGTTCCGTTACTGTCGGAAGTTTTACCTGAAACAAAAATTGTAAAACCAATTACCCCACTACCATTGCGATTGCCATAAGTGATAATGTCGATATGCTAAAGAAATCCCGAAGCTGGAAAATAGACTTGTTTTACTTTTAAAAATGTGTAGAATGAAGAATTGATATTACACGAACATAATAAGGGAGCGGTGGCGTCTGTCGTTCATCCCGGGGGTTGCGGGACGACCGTACCTCCTCATATGCCACTAGTACTGGTTTTTCCAGGAAGCGGACTCGAGAGCAACTCTATCAGCTTTGGTGACAATACTTCTGTTGGATAATTGGGGAAGTATTAAAAATGTATCGATCATGCGACTCCTGTAACTAATACAACGATAAACACCAAATGTTCCGGATAAATCATGCATTATTTATCGCTGTGCTTCTTTGAATTCTTTACAGTCTGGGAGCCCAACATGACGGTTTCGACAACACCTGTAAAGATGATGATAACTTTATAATGTCAAGCGTTAACCGAGTTGTTACAAATGACCCAGAAAGAGGTCAACATCTCTGGCAGTTTTCAACGTGTACAGTAAACGATTTTAAAGCCTTCATAAACAAGCTTGACAAGTAAGTACGATAAGTGTGTCACCAATGCTGACAATAGCTTCCCCTTGTAGCATTTACCATTCTTTAATAATCCTCATCTATTTTATGACCTCGGGCATCAGCCAAATCTTTTAATCATACTTATAAAAGCAATGTTTCCTGACCATATTATCCTCTTATCTAAAGTGGATTGCCAGTAAGACAAACTGTGAAACTGACTACTTTACCATCTTTCCAAAATACTGAAATACAGTTCATTTCGAATGACATGACAGTTATATAACAGAGAAGTCCAACATTATCGCGTGAATGTTTTGGATAATATGATGTTTAAATGTGTTCTTACGTGCATGATATAGAGATACCGTTTTATGCAATGGTTGTTAATTTCTATGTACATGTATATCTATTACGTCACTCTCACATTATCTTAAATGAACAGTTTTTTGGAGCCATACTACTATAAGCCCTTTGTCCTGATATCGTCTCATTAAAGTTGATTGCCAGTAGGCCTAACTGAGAAAATTATCATTTTTGCGATATTTCTAAAATGCTAAAATACTCCCACTAAAATATTACAATTGAATAAACTTGTTTAACTCCATGCAGTGTAAATAATTTTGTTTTTGTATTTTCTTACTAGGGAAAACAGAAATTGCATGCTACAAACAAGTGGCTCCTCGAAGGTTCCTACAACACTGCGACCTATGGCACAGACGTATGGCCCAGATGAAACATGTGTCCTTAGATTTGGAGAGGGGTCTTACGTTTGCAGGGTAAGTTCACAGCGTCTTAAGTTTGTAAAATATTTAAACTTCTCCCGCCCGGTATATTTTTAAAACGGACCCGTCCATTTTTTAATTTCGATAGTAATATTAATTGCTTAGATGGACGTTCAATGACCATTTACTTTCTGAATAGCGAACAGTGCAGATCATGATCAGACTGTACGGACGTGCTAACTGATCATGATCTGCACTTGTCACAAAGACAGAATCACATGACGTCGACAGAATAAGAGTTAGTATACATTAGATGCATCATTATTAGTAAGCAACATGTTTGACTACATTTGATTTGATTGTTCTCAGAATTAGTTTCTTTGTGGTTATTTTCAGTCTATACAAGACTATGAAACAATCTGCACTAGTATGTTTTGTAACATGCCTGGCACATCACAGTGTTATACCACACTGCCAGCCGAAGGAACACCTTGTGGGAATGGAAAGGTATATATCTATGTTTATTTATTTAAAACAATATTTTAAGTATTGATTTTTGTCGTAGCTATGATTTTTGCCATAGTTATGTGGCTTTTTGATGTAGCTATAAGGAGTCATGCCGTAGCTATGATATTTTGAGGAGTTAGGCTGCATTTATGAGTCGGTTATGTTAGCTAGTTTTATTACAAAGCAGCGTTCCGCTAAATACGACGTGTAGGAACGTGGAAAGTATTGAAAAAAATGGTACACTCCTCTTCTTTTAACATTGCAGTGGTGTCACCAAGGGAGATGTGTGACGTCATCACTTGCACCAACAGATATCACAGATAACTGTGTAATCGGGAATAGACCGGGATTATTTGACAACACGGGAAAAACCTGTGCACAGCTCATTGAAGAAGATCCTGGGAGGTGTTACGGGAATTACACCGGTACCAATTGTTGTGGGAGCTGCAATGCCAAAAGAACAACTGACGCAAGTATGAATTATTTCATGTTTTGCGGTATTTCATTGTTCATTTCTTTAGCAGGACATTCAATATTACCCCCGTGTCGTCATCACTTAAAAGGTTTATCAATAGAACCGATCAGCAACTGTACTGTAAACCTTCGTATTTAACACATAGGAACTGGTTCAGATCATTTAAGAAAAGAGAAAACAGAATGGGAGACAGATTTTCACTTTGTCTGACACCTGACTGGCTTGGAAAAAAAGTCTGATAACTTATTACATTTTGTATTTACTTTTACACAAGACTTTGCTTTATCATACATGTATGTTATAAAATATCTAGCCAGAATTTCTTGCTAGGCTTTAGCGATTTTTCATAAACACGTATTATATAGGCCTACACAGGACGCTTGGAGCTGACACATTTTCTTGTACGCATGTTATGCTCAGAACTGAAACCCCATAGTTGTAATAATGTAAACAAGTAAATAATAGTTATAATGTTTTTTCTTAAATTCAGATTGCCTGTATGGCGACCATGGTAGTACGTTTTGCTCCTCAATGCAGAGATTCGGCTGTTATCAGAATGAACAGTATTGTTGTGCAACCTGTAAACAACAGAAAAACTCATCCTTACCAGGTAAATTTTACACACGTTTACTAGTATATAGTCCCTGCACATTCAACACGCTTTTTGGGTAATATGATGTTGTTAACTTTATGTTTAACAAAAATGACAGGGTGTGACGGGCAGTTGTTTCGGAACACCTCATGTATTATATTTTGTATGAAGACATCTTGAATTTCATTTCTTCATTTGTCTCACTAGAACACAAGTTAAAGTTTCTCTGAATTTCTGGTAACAGGCACACTTTACTGTGCTTTAATTGTGGTAGCAGGTACAGTTTTCCCATTGGCTAAGAAATTGATGGCTTTAATCCGATTGGTTCATACTTTTAATCAATACATGAGGCCTCTAGTAGGGAAAACTTTAACATTGTACGAGTTAGGTTCTCTTTGATGTTTTTTTCTTCTTGTTTCTTAAATTGTTATGCAAGAAATCAGTTGAACTATTGAACTCGACTTTACCGTCGTATAACTTACGATATTGGGAACCAAAATGGCCACACATGGAAATAATCAAAGGGGGCTGGTACATGGCTTGGATAGTCTATCTGGGCCTGAAACTGATATTTGAGCAAGAGTCAACCAAAAAATAAATATCTCATACTATATATATAGTTTTTTTTTTTTTTGTTGGTTGACCCTTGCTCAAATATCAATTTCAGGCCCAGATAGACTATCCAAGCCATGTACCAGCCCCCTTTGGAAATAATTCCATGCTACTGGTAATAATTATGTATAGTAATGCCTTCTATTACAAACCTTCTCTTTTATATTCGTTAGAGTATGCACATATCTGTCATGCAATTTATTGTAACGTGCAGGTTGTGAATACGGTGACAGGTTTAGTGGTTGCGTACAGGCCTCCTGTAAACATTACAGTGATGAGAACTTGGCAGGGTGTTGTGAAACCTGCTTTGATCCAACCAAAACCGTCAAACCTCCTGTAACAACAACAACCTCTACAACAACAACAACAACCACTACGCCAACAACCTCTACAACAACAACAACTACGACAACAACAACAACTACACCTAAACCAACCACTACTACCTCGACTACCGTATCAACAAAGAAGACTACCACAACGTCAGGAACCACAGAAAGCGCAAGTAAAACAACAAAACACACAGGAGATACAACTACTGAAGAAGGAACCTTTACATCATCACCAACATCTCCAGAGGAAAAAGGTAAATCAGTTGGACCAAATTGTATATCAACACTATAAAATTCAGTGTTTTACTTTGCAAATACACTAAACAAAACTTCTAACGCGCCACCTGCCCTTTTCATTCTTTATTTAATTACCGAGAGTCCCCATTTATGTCCTCTTATTTTAAGCTATCGGTGCACGAACGGCATCATATCTTGCAATTATGAAGACATTGGGTAGATACTTCTGTTATATGAAATTTCAAAATGATTGAGTGGTACAAATTTCATATGGAAGAGAATTTTAAGAGTGGTTTTCCCAAGGAAGAGCATCAAGGCAAAAACACATGTTAAATCTACGGAGGTTTAAACGTTAAAGTAAAATTCTCTGCCACATGATTTGTGTCACTCGATCTTTATGAAATTCGTGTGACGGAAGTATCTACCTAGTGTCTTCATAAATGCAAGATATGATAGCTTTCGTGCACCAATAGCTAAAAATAAGCTGGCAGATATTGGAAGTGCTGATAATTAAATAAAGAAGGAAAATGGCAGGTGGTGAGCTAGAAGTTTTGTTTAGTGTATATACTGGTACTTAGAAGATGTTTCAATTTTTTACAACATCGTCATTGAGGCTACAAGATGGAGAAAAAATCTAACATTATTTATTGGCATTGATTTAATACTTGTCATGTATTACATGAAGTGGAACTGGCCAAGGAACATTGAAACTTGCATTGTATTAAATAGAAACTGCGTTAGGAAGCTTTGGACATAACAGTAATGAACCTGTTTCACATTCTATTATTATGAACAGGCAACTACATAATCTTTGTTAAAATGTTTTCCTTGCTCAAGCTTAAGTCTTAAAACTTTTGGTGTTTTCAGTTTCAGAAATGGTTCTTGTTGCTGTCGGCTGTGCTATTGGGGTTATTGTGGTGATTGTATTGGTTGTTATTGTGTGTGTGTGTCTGAAACGGAGAAATGCTAAACTGCAAGAGGCCAGTGGTGGCCGGAAAATGTCTGAGGATAACGCTTATGTAAGTTACAGAACCTTTGCATTATAGAATTTCAAAGTTTAAAGTTTACCCCTAAATGTTTTTGACTTCATGATTTACATGCCCATAACTTTATAAGGGTATACATCAATACATCTGTGAACCTTATTACCACCTATACAGTAAACTCAGCTTATAACGAAGTCCTTGGGACCATTTAGATTTATTCCTTATATCCGGAGTTTGTAGTATAGAAAGAAAAATACCTCGGACAGAAAAATATTCACCTTATATCCGGAATTTCGCAATATCCGGATTCGTTATATACATACTTTATTGTAATAGGAATTGCTATGATAAATTTTCTCTTTTCTACATTCACAGGATAACATTGGTTTTGTGTCGGCAGCAACCGAAAAGCCCCGCCATCCTCCACCAAGACGAGGAAGTAACATGTCGTCCAATCAGAACGTTTCAAATGGTTTAGTAAACCCTGAAGTAAGCGTTGTATCAAATGGCACAATAGGTAGTTATTGCTTTCTACACGCGTAGTAAATATGGTGTTTGTTGTTTGTGTTTTATACATTATCAAATATAATTGGTATTGCTAGAAAGCTGTTTGCAGCAAACGTTCTGTATTCCCTAAAAGTTTTAAACAACAACAACAACAACAACAACACAGCTTGTTGCGTTAAACATTACACAGTGCTTATAGCAAACAGTGCCTGCAATTCTATCAGCCCTCCCAAAGGAATTGCTGCTATACAGAACAACAGAAATTATTATAAACAAAAAGCCACATTTTTTTGTACTTTTGTGACTGACATTCGGTTAATACATTCTCGGACAATTGCCTGATTAGCTAAATATATACCTGTCACATCACTGTGACGTCAGATGGTCAAGAATTCACTAGACTGTACATTCGGAATCATTCAGATAAAGTTAGTAGATGTAGTGAATTCGAAGCATGAAAAGATTCTTCTTAATTATACTGAAATGTGCTTTTATTATGATTACAGTGATAATTGGTATATAACATAACTGACGTAAGTAATGTCGGACAACCGACGACAAATTTATTTTATTTGAAGTGTTCACCATTAAAATGTTTCTCACAGCTAACTTTTGTCTCAATAGATCTGTTTAGACAGTCATAGAAATACGAGGGTCGTTCAGAAAAGTCTTGCCGTGATAATTATATAATGAAATAACATCTCAGAAACGACGATCATTACCTGAACATGTTCTATTGTGACCACCTTTAGAATATATTCTTTGTTTATATTTGAGTGATAGTGTGTTCAGATTTTTCTAATCTCTGCATAGTTCTTATATATACTATTAAATCAACTCTTGCTTTGGTGGAATGTACAACGCAACACGGCCTTTAATATTGCACGAACTTCCAAGTTTATTTACATTGTATTTCTTGATTCGGTTTACAGTCTACATATAAATCACTGTATATAAGTGAAACTGATTAAAAATTATATAAAAAAAGATTTTTTTGCATCAATTTTCCAGGAACTTTTCATGCATATCTAGCTATTTCAAAAACATTTGATTAAAATGTTTTAAATTAGGATATTGCCGTTATGTGTGCAATGTCGTTTATAACAAGACTTTATGAACGACCCTTTTATATTCACTTCACTTATTAAAAAATCATTGTATTTATAAATATTCCACAACATCAACCTGCCTCTAGATTTTAAAAACCATGTTTTCGTACTTATCCACTCTCTATGAAATACAACATCATTTCATCATCACGATCCATATTCCTAGTTTTGACTCTTTTTATTCTATTTGAATTTTTTAAACACCCTTTAGTATCTTTTGCAATCAGAAATTTCTCTCATTTCTGACAACACAAATCGTACCTACTCTTTTTCGTATTTTTTTTTCAAAACCCTGCTTTGTGTGGATTTGACATTATAATATAACATTAATGCTCAGTGATCTTCAGTGTTGCTAGATTTAGAAGCTTAATTTCCATTTTAATTTAATTAATTAAATTTAATGTCAATCTAGTATGGTTTAGATTAATTTTGGCCTCATAGTGCCTATATATTTTGTTAAAATTGAAATTACACGTAAATACATATAACATTTCAATAAATCATTTATTGGTACAAATATAAGCTTGAAGATGCCGGTTTTATTTTGATTTTTTTCACAGGCCAAGAGGATAACCGACCATAAACTAAATTATTCAACGAAATGCTCACAATTTTGTATAATTATGTTTTCTATTTATAGATCAAGCTGACTGATACTATTATATTTTCTATTTATAGATCAAACTGATGGTTACAATAATATTTTCTATGGCAAGCGAAATGCACATTAATCCCTTAAACCCTAGGTTTAACTGTTAAACCCAGGGTTTAACAACTCTTAAACCCCTAGTTTCAGGTGCCGTTTGCACATTAATTTCTTAAACCGTGGTTTAAAGTCTTAAACCGTAGTTTAAAGTCTGTTAAACCCATAGTTTAAGAGACGACCAATTAAATGAGCTGAAACCACGGTTTAAAGTGTCACGTGACTCGTTAAAACGACAATTACATAATATTTACTTTAAACTGTGGTTTAAGACTTTAATCTAGGGTTTTACGCGCCGAATGCACATTTAATCTGTTAAACCCTAGGTTTAACTCTTAAACCCATAGTTTCAGGTGCCGTTTGCACATTAATTTCTTAAACCGTGGTTTAAAGTCTTAAACCGTAGTTTAAAGTCTGTTAAACCCATAGTTTAAGAGACAACTAATCAAATGAGCTGAAACCACGGTTTAAAGTGTCACGTGTCCTGTTAAACCCCTAGTTTAAGAGACAACCAACCAAATTAGCTGAGACCACAGTTTAAAGTATCACGTGACCTTTCACTGTGACGCGTGGAATTTGTGTGTAAAATTCACAATATGACATAGGCTGTAAAAAACACTCTTTGGTCATTATCTATATGTTATCTTCGGATGTAATTTAGGGGATTTTTGTAACATAACAAGTAACTGTTCATAAAACATTTTAGCGCATGGCGTAAACATGTAATTTTATTCATTTATTTGTTTATTTAGTTATTACATTATCATATTTTTATATTTGCGCTTTAAACCACTATATCAAAGAAACACTGATCTAACATCCGCGTTAAAAATCGACAGTGACAAAGATTTGGAATTGCTTGTGTAATTCATATAACTTTGACAGAATGAAAAATACACCTTTTACAGCATTAATGCGAGAACTGCTGGGGTCGGTAAAATTTGACAGTCTAGATCCGACTTGTATTACCACGGACCGATATACACATAGGTCCGTGATATTACATACATGTATAATGAAAAATACCTATGCGTATAGTTTTAGCTAAAACATTCATTTAGGGCATAAACATATATCCGTTTCATTGATAGATTTTAGGGTTTTTTATTAATAGAATGCACAAATCAAAACCTAGTATACAGCTTAAGTATTTTATTACAGGTCATTATAAATGTTACGTAATATCCGGCCATAAAGTATCAATAAGCGAGCAGACGAACTGATCATTCGGAAGTGTAAGAGCAGCATTATGGGACATCCGTGCGACAATACCCTTTTAAATAAAACTTCAAAACAGTCCCTTTTCCTTTCTTTATATATATTTTATATCACCATAATCTAGAATGATTGTTTTATTCTAACCCGTTTGTGATTCTTAAATAATTTCATAGTTGTTACAGCTTATGCCAGGATTTATCATATTAACGGCCCTGTGTATACGATCCCTGCGCAAGTTAAAAGATTATTAATAACTGGTTTTTTAGTAAACATGATCACATTTTGCGCGTTTTAATTTAACTGATCATACAAAGTATAGCAATATGACAATTACGAATTTAAACTTAAAACAGTTCAAATTAGTCAAGTCTCAGAAAAAAAATACCATTAAAAATAGGAAATGTTACATTTATCATGCCGTTTATGATTATAAAATAACTTAAATTTTATCGGGAGTTGATTACGTCAGTGGCGTGTATTAGCCTTGACTTTGACATTTTCTGACACATGTTAGAAACTTCTGCAATATCCCGATAAGAGACAGGTAATAAAACAATGAAGGGTCATAAACCTGATCCACTTTAACCCAATTTTAGTTTAAGCGGGGTCCTAATATAACGTTTATAGCACGGAGGTTTAAATATAATTCAATTTGTCATAAAAAAATAAAAATTATATCTAGTTATCCTGTATTATGAATATGAGAGGGTGGTGATGTAGAGGTTAAGGTGTCTGTCGCTCATCCCGGCGGTTACGGTTTCGAGCCCCACCGGGTTGCGACACCAGTACTGTTTTTTTCAGGAAGCAGACTCGAGTGACCGCACAAGTTTCAAGATTTCTTCACAATCTATCTAAATTGAATTAGTACAAACTATAAAACATCATTTTGCTTTACTTATAAATTTTAATATATCAGGTAATTTAAATGTAGTCATACTTAAATGTGACGTGTGAAGAATGCGGCGAGCAACATTCGCGTTAAACAACCCCTGCAGCCCAATTTTGCACAAGGGGACACTCACATTAGTCCCTTCATTATTTGGCAAAAGCGGACATTATCCCTTTTCAGTCTTCAAAGCTTAAAATTGATTTAAAATCTTCATAACGTTATATCACCTGGTGACAAGCTTGTCTGTGCAGATGAAACCACACCAATCCCTCTAATCCCACCTTAAACAGATGCGATACACCTTCGTGGGTTCGAGCATTGCTACAGAACATGTTTTTTTGCGTGAGCAAAACAATACAGTATATTACGGAGGATATGGGTCTGCACGTAGTACTGGTTGGGCTAAGAAACAATGGTTATAGGTGAACTGCCCGTAAATGAAAAGCTAGAGGCACTTATTTTGTATTTACAACATTCACAACATGACATAGGCTATCGTCTGCATAATGCATCGGTCAATCATACGACGCAAAACGTAAAACCAAATTAGAATTAATTATTAAATTAATTTTCCACAGATCATGAAATGTTTGAGAGGCATTTTATTATATCTTACTAAACCTAGTAAAAGTAATGCTGTACAGGCTTCAATGATACTATTTTTCTATTTGCTATTTATCTTGTATAATTACTAGTATGTGAGCTTTAGGCAGTCAAACCTGTGATAAAGACCACCTCCGAAGAGAGACCACCCTATGAATAGACACCAGCAGGGAGATCGCCGTGCACTATTTATATATTATACACTTGTATCAAATTTTTTGTGCACAACGTAAACTTAAAGAATATAAGTCAATAACAAAGGGATTATTTGCAGTTTGACAGTTTGCTGTGTGTTAAAACTAGTCGTAGTATTGTCTTTGACAAACTGTCGTATTAGACCAACTTTCTTATTCGGCGAAGTGTCGTAGTCGACGAAATGTCTTTCGGCGAAATGTCGTGCACGGCATGGAATCGAGTACTCCTACTGACCATGTATCTTTATGTGAGAAAATTGTTAGTTTCAAACAGAGAAGAGGAGTCTAGTACTGGTGTTTAGCAAAAACAATGTTTAGGTAAACTGCCCGCTTGTTAAAATGACTAGCAGCCCCCATAGTAACATGATGTCATGCCGTTACATAGTGGCGCTGTGACCAAATTTATTAATTCAGTTGCCTGTTTGTATATACATTGAAGTTCAATTTCGGATTGGCTCGATCATTTCCGGTTTCGTATGAGAAATTAAAGTCTATGATATATGTTTTTTGTATAAAACTTGTTAAAAGTACATTTTTTTCGGAAATCTATGTTTTCATGTACTGTAACCTGTCATAATAGGACCGTGTAGCTAAATATTCTTATTTAACATCCGACATATTGCAAATAGTCAAATAATCAAACAGGTAAGACAACATACTTCTAATGTTTTTACAACAGCCTGCAGTTGAACGATTGTCAAAGTGATATGCAATTTATTTATTTGTGACCGTTGATTTTTCGCGAGGGTGTCAGATCGATGTTTCTTTGAAAAAATGGGTTAAAACGCATATATAAAGAAGTATTCTATTGAATGAATGAATGGATAAAAAAACAAGTTTACACTATGCGCTAATCTTTTTTTCATTCTAATTTCGCATTTTAAATTTGATTTAGTTTATACATTATAAACAATTAATTGTCCAAATAATTGTTTATAATGTATAAACTAAATCAAATTTAAAATGTGAAATTAGAAATTTATCAAATACAGATTTTCTACACGTATAGCATTCGTATTATATTAGTGCGTCAAGTAGTGTGTCACGTGACACTTTAAACCGGGGTTTCAGCTCATTTCATTGGTTGTCTCTTAAACTATGGGTTTAACAGACTTTAAACTACGGTTTAAGACTTTAAACCACGGTTTAAGAAATTAATGTGCAAACGGCACCTAAAACTAAGGGTTTAAGAGTTGTTAAACTATAGGTTTAAGAGTTAACTGAATTAATGTGCATTTGGCGCGTAAAACCCTAGATTAATGTCTTAAACCACAGTTTAAAGTATTGTATGTAAAACATCGTTTTAACGAGTCACGTGACACTTTAAACCGTGGTTTCAGCTCATTTGATTGGTCGTCTCTTAAACTATGGGTTTAACAGACTTTAAACTACGGTTTAAGACTTTAAACCACGGTTTAAGAATTAATGTGCAAACGGCACTTGAAACTAGGGGTTTAAGAGGTGTTAAACTATGGGTTTAACAGTTAAACCTATAGTTTAAAGAATTAATGTGCATTTCGCTTGCCATAATTTTCCATGTATGTATCAAACGGACGTATACAATTATGTTTTCTATTTATAGATCAAGAATATTTTCTATTTATAGATCAAGCTGACGGATACAATTGTTTTGTATTTATAGACCAGGCTGACGGATGCAATGTTTTTTTTATAGATCATACTGACGGATACAGTTATGTTTTCTATTTATAGATCAAGCTGACGTTTACAATAATATTTTCCATTTATAGATCAAGCTGACGTATAAAATTATGCTTTCTATTTATAGATCAAGCTGACTGATACAGTTATGTTTTCTATATATAGATCAAGCTGATATTTTCTATTTATAAGCTGACGGATACAATGTTTTCTTTTTATAGATCAAGCTGACGGATACATTTATGTTTTCTATTTACAGATCAAGCTGACGGGTACATGATGCCTGCCACAGTACATATTACTACAGCGGACGGGGTTCAGTATTCAGCTCCAAACAAACCAAAGTTTAAGCCTCTTGTCCCGCCTAACAAGCCAAAAAAGAAAGCATTTTCGACTCCAAAGCCAAGCCCCGACTTAAACAAACAACGAACAAGCAAGCCTGTGCACTATAAGAGAACTAGTGGCATGTCAAACTCTTCAACAGATACCCTCATCAAAACTAGTACACTACCTAGTACTGCTGACATCAACATCAAAGATAATGATTTTGTAATACCAGATGGGTATGATAGCATAGGAGACATTCAGAAAACTCCTATAAACAGGCGACCTACATTACCAGAAAACCATCCAAAGAGTTTACCAGACCTAAACAGTTCTAAAAGTAATCCAAATACCGACAAAAACAAAATCGGCAGTGACGGTAAATCATTTCCAAAGATTAAAAAACTTGCTCCTGAGTGTACAGATGATAATTCTTTTGACAAAAGGAAAGTGTTACCAACCTTGCCACCGAGACCAATCCCTCGAATAAAATCTAAACAAAAGCGTGCTGCAACCGACGCGAATTCAAATTTTATCTTCAAAACGGACAGAAGTGATTCACAGACAGTTAAGGATGATAAAAGTAATTTTGATAATAACTCTGAAAAGACTCATGATGTACAAAAAATGACGGATGGGATTCAGGCCCGCAAACCACCAACAAAACCTGTCCCGAGGCGACAGATTTCTTCAACAAGTTTGGAGAATGAAACGCCAGCATTGCCTATTAAAAAGGCATTACATCCACCGTTAAAACCTGTACCCAGAAGACGGACTTCTTCTGACAACGAAAGGGTGCTTCAACTAAATCCAGCATTTGATAATGAGCAATTAGAAATCCAGATTTAATCAATTTCTAATTGCTTTGCACATAATAAAAACATGTTAATATACTCATTGTTATTGTTTACTGATGTATGATTTAACCATTTATTGACTGAGTAAAAAAATATGAAAAAATGAAGCTCGTTGTTGTCACCGGAACAAGAATAAAATAAACGTCACATTGATGACGTTTTATTTTAACTACACGTGTATGATTACGATTGTGAAATCAAGGAAAGGCTATACACAAATTTAGCACAGCCTGTGCCATATGTGAACAAAGGGAGGTAACTCTGGATTTCCTTATTGATGTCAGTACAATTTTTGTCTCCCTTGTCTTTTTGCAAATGGCATCAGGAGAACAAAGGGAGGTAGCTCTGTTTTCCTAATTTATGTAATTACGGTTTGTCTCCCTTGATGTTTTGCAAAGAGTACATTATCATACAAAGTATTTAATTTTTATTATGTGAAATATTATACAATTATAGACTAAGTATGAGTGGTCAACTTTTATTCCTTTATAATTATGTATATTATTAGTAATTACTTTAACAAATCGGGGAATTTAGTTTCCCGTAAGAATAGTTGTGCTAAGTTTATAACCTATAATTAGTTTCCTTTATGTTTATTTCCTGGCGCCATGGGTTCGAACCCTGCTGGCATCATATCTCTTAGCACAGGTTAAGCACAAACAATATTCCATCATTTTGTTCAGAGTCTATAAAATATGTCGACATGTGTATCATTTTCACGTCAACTCTGGTTGTCAGCTAAACCTGATAGATGCATTTTGTGGTATCTTGCTTTATTTGTGTACAAATGAAAAAAGTAATTAAAAAAACATCTTTCCAGTATATATTTCCATTAATTTACATTAAATTGTTCAATTCAACCAATTGCCGGAATTTCCTCATATACCGGGGCTATCAGATATCCGCTAAATGTTGAATAGACCTCGTCTGGCTTTCCATACATGTTTGTGCCCATGCCGTAACTTTGATCAACAGCTTTCACATACACCTGAAAGTATAGTCACGGTAATGTTGAAAGATGATATTCAATATACAGTAAACTCCTGATATAACTAACTCCTTGAGACTCCTTGAGGTCATCTAAATTCGTTCCTTGTGTCTGCAGTATGTTTTATCTATAGTAATGTATAGCATTTTCATATTTATAATCGGGCCTATGAAACTGGTTCATTATATCCGAACGTACGCTATATCCGAAAGTACGCTATATCCGAAAGTACGCTATATCCAGAGTCGTTATTTACGGAGTTTACTACAGTTTCTTCATCAGCAGACATTACCTTACCATTGCACTGTTGGGCCGCTACAAATGTGTTCTTTGTTAGCATGTGGTCTTTAATCAGAGAAGTTTCTACTACAGATGATCTTCCTGTTGGTCTAGCTTCGCAGGGTGGTCTTTATTCGGAGGTGGTCTTTTACACCGGTTGGACTGTATTTTAGATTAAATTGTGATTTTGCAGAATAGTGATCCAAAAGGTTAACTACGTAAAGTATGCCGTCTGCTTTTGAGTATAGCTATTTGAAAAGATATAGACAATAATCACTAATTACTGAATTTCAAATAATATCAATTCATCTTGATGTCAAAAGCACCTGCCAAAATTTCGAACAGTAATTAGAAACAATTGTATTAGATTTTCTCAACAGCTGTAATACCGGTGATTCCCCTTATTTCGCAAATCTGCTTTTCTGGCCCGTGTTTTCTTTCCTTTTGGGCTGATTTAATGTAAACTCAAATCCCAGCAACCCATTTATTAATACTGACCATTTATCATGTACATCCGAATAAATATCGTGTTTCCCGAACCATGTTTCAACATATTTGGGAAGCACTATGAGATATTTAAAAAGAAAGACAAAACAGAAATGAAAACAAATATATATATAGTGTCTTATAGTATATGTTATTTGCATTTAAAATCAGTCGGTTTTTAACAAAGCACCTGATCTCCTTTGGAAAGTTTCAGAATAACTGAAACCGGATATTTAAAACAATCACCTGAACTGCTTTGGTAAGTTTCAGGATAACTGAAACCTGTTTTTAAGACAAGCACCTACTCTCCTTAGGTAATTTTCAGATTAACTGAAACATGCTTTTTGTGTCGTCCTTTCGGAGAAAAGGCGATACATAGGGATCGCTTTGTATGTCCGTCCGTCCGTCCGTCACAAAAACTTAACGTTGGCTACAACTTGGCCATTTATTAAGATTTTTTCTTCATCAAACTTTACACTTGTATTGCTTATGACAAAAGGGTCATGATGCCGCCAAATTTTGTAGGTCAATGTCATATTTGACAGAGTTAAGCCCCGTTTTGTACTTTGAATTTGTCGCGAAAATTTAACGTTGGCTATAACTTTGCCATTCCTTAAGATTTCTTCATCAAACTTTCAAATTGCATTGCTTATGACAAAAGGTATATGATGCCGTCAAATTTTGTATGTCAAGGTCATATTTGACAGAGGTATGCCCCTTTTTGTACTTACATTTTGGCTATAACTTTGCCATTTCTTAAGATTTCTTCATCAAACTTTCAAATTGTATTGCCTACGGCAAAAGGGTCATTATGCCGCCAATTTTTGTATGTCAATGTCATATTTGACAGAGTTATGCCCATTTTTGTACTTTGATTTTGTCACGAAAACTAAACATTGGCTATAACTTTGTCATTTCTTAAGATTTCTTCATCAAACTTTCCAATTGCATTGCTTATGACAAAATGGTCGTGATGCCACCAAAGTATCTATGCCGGATATTATCAGGATAACCGAAACGTGTTTTTAAATATAAGCACCTGATCTCCTCTGGTAAGTTTCAGGATAACTGAGTTTCCACCACTCGCATAGTCGTTAGCTTTATGACTGTATACTGATGTGATGTAGTAGGCGTTGTGGTATAGTTCTAGCCACGCGGACTTGTCCTGGTGGGCAAGGGTATGAAACTGAAATATAGGAGACGTTTCTTTTAACCAATATACTATATATACTTAAGGGCAAAAGATCTGTACGGTTCGAAATTGTTTCATTAAATTTTGATTGTACGTTACTTTTGATTTTTATTTGCAAATTTATATTTTGAGACTACTTGCTACATCACAGGGTGTTTAGAATTCTATACAAAAGCATTCAATCAACCGTGAGGGCATTAACCATAAATTTCACATTTATCTAAATTTTATGTACATGAAGCTTATAATCACAAACATTGCAAGTGGATTTTTTTACCAAAGGATTGTCCTATCGAAAGTAGTCAACAAGAGAAAGAGGTCAGTGAGCCTACACATGTTGAACGTGTGCTGAACATTCTATCCGACGTCAAGAATATTGGACATTTGTAAATTAATTCGAAAATGATGAAATTCTTATGCTTTTCTAATTATGAATAAAATATCCGATTTCAGTCTTTGTGTTAGTTTAATTACCGTACAGAACTTTTGTCCTTAAGTATACCTATAATTTTACAATATGTTTTGACTTCCAATTTGAGAGTCTCTTTTCTTCAAGATAAAGGTGTTTTGCAGAGTAGTTGCATTTGTCGTCTGCTTCGATGTAATATACATTTAAATAGACATTAGGTATAAATGGGTTAAAACAGGAAGGCAAACATTAAATCACACATTTTAGATTTTATCTCCACGAAAACCATTTCTACCATTATTTAGACTAACAGATGTAAAGTTCACGAACGTGTAAACAAGTACATCATAACATTTGTAAATAATTTTAAAACTTTCTAAACGTGTAGCGCCCTCTGGTGACGCGTTTTTGTTGTCAAATCAGCATTTTGTTTTGACGGTACCCTAGTAAGCTTTTCTGCTATCTTAAAAGCATCTATGATAAGTTGTTTTATCAACTCCCTTTGGATGGCTTCAAATAAGTTATCATTTGGAGAAAACGACAGGCTCGTGTGCATCAAGCGGTCAAAATGGCTAACCCTGAGAACGATCATATTCTTGTTAGCTATTTCTATATTATTATAAGGCTCTCCGGGCGGTCGGTTAAGGAGATATAATTGACAACAGGTTACCAATATTTACCTGGAAGACATATATACCGGACTGAGGACAATTGAAGTTGCCAGAGGTCGAATCGTACCCGCTACCGACGTTTGTAAAGATCTTGTCATAAACAACTTTTTCTGCATGCAGGATGGTTAGATCATGTGCCAGACCAGCGGAAAAGGCTACTTCTCTAGTGCCGCCCTGATCACAAACGACTGCAATAGTCAAACGCCTGGCTTATATCGCAGTTAATATGGTGGCACAACAAAACTGTTAAAATATGTGTCTTTTTTCTTGTGTAAATACAAATGGAATAACAACCTTTCATATATATACTTAAGGACAAAGTTCTGCACGGTATAATTAAACTAGCACATAAGAAATCTGATATTTTTTATTCACACTTGTTAAACATATATGAATTTGGTCATTTATCAAACAAATCGATTTACAAATTTTCAATATTCATGACACTTTCAGTGACGTCGAATAGAATATTGGTGATCTATAGCACACGTGCAACAGGTCTTGCAGGCTCAAGTTGACCAAAAACACTCGAACGATGGTCTGTTGAAGCGTCATTATGACGTCATACCAACGTATGACGTTATAATGAAGCTTTCAAGTATCTGTTAAAAGTTAGGACTATCCTCTCGTTAACAATTCACTAAAATGTTTATAAGCTCCATTTACATACATGTATAAACATCTGTGTCCGAATTTTGTTTCATTTCGGACGCAAACGTGTGCAGACTTTCGACAAGTGATTGAAAGAATTATCAAAAAGATACACACCTAATCCAAAGATTGCGGATGCAACAAAGATTGCGATCATTTTCCTGAAAAGAAAAAGAAAAAACGTGTCTCATGATTTTCTCTTCTTTTGAGCAGTTTAGAGACACGGATCGGACACGAACCTTAACTTGAGGCAGTGCAGTTGTCGCCTCGATGAGGTGAGCATATGCTAAATTAAAATGAAAAGCATCAAATCGCGATAATACTCTGCTAGAGGGATGCGATTACGAAAGAGGATGATGACGATGATCCAAGACGTTAAGGAGACTTTGACATTGAGAACCAAACAGTCTGACCATGATCTGCATTGTTCGCTGCTCAGTCAATAAATGTTCAGGGACATTCCTTTGAACAATTAATGAGACTGACCAACATGAAAAATGGACTACCGTAATCCATTTTACAAATTTAGCGATGTCGGTGTTGATCTAGACGAATGAGCTCGTTTCTGTCCCATATATTTAAGGCATGATAACTGATATTACATGTAAGAGGCGCTAGACAAATACTTGGTATTGCAGCAACAATTTACTTATCAAGCGCCTTCCCTGTCAAAATTTTACTTTAACCTAACAAGTCACGAAAATCTCCAGACCCTCCACAAAAATATGGAGTGTCGTCACGTGACTACTTTTCAACCAATGATAATGCTAGAATAGTTTGATGATAGAACCATGTTAATAAGTGCTGTGACTTCAAGCCTATGTCAAGAGCGGTAAGGTGACCCATGCTCAGGAATACCGAGACTGAAGTAAGAATGGAAAAAGTGATTGAAGAAGAAAACTATGTACAAGAGAAATGCAAATTGTAGCATCACTTACCTTATTGGACGCGAAAAAAAATCTCAAAGTACACTGCGATAAGATAAGAAGTTGCTAGGTCGTCCTCTAATTGGGAAATCGTCCAAGGCGTACTAAGGTTTATACATTTGTAGTCACGTTGTCCTTGAAGGCCGGTTTTCTTTCCGATACACAGTAGTAATACAAATCATACAAAGTGAACGTGATTGGCCCTTAGAAATTATCTATGATATAGGCCTTACTTAAAACATTTTTAAGTTGACCGCTACGACCCATATATTAAATGCAGACGCAGATATCTTGTCAAGTACATGTATAACAACGGACGGCCCTTTAGTCAAGTCTGAAAAACATGTACATTTAAGGAGATAACAATTTGCAGACAGCCCGGTAGAGATTGCCTTGTGTAGATTAGTCACAACGTTGAATCAACAACTGAAAAAGGTACGAATAATTTTTGTCTTTAGGGAACTACATAGTTTTACCAGAAAGTAATTAAAATTGGTGCAGAATAATACATACCAAATCGTTGTACATGTAATTCAGCTACTCAAGTATTGTCGCAGTGAGCGTTAGATTATTAAAGTAGTTTGTTTGTTGTATTATAGTTATATTTATTTACTGTTAAATATGGCCATATCACAGTTTGGTCAAGAAAAATGTTTAAAACAAAGCAAATACAATGTACTATGGAAACAGAAAACTAAACTATGGCTCACAAATTTGAGTAAATTTGCGATTTGTTTTGACTAGGGTAGTTAGAAGGATGTTCATGGTTTTACTATGGCAAGCCATTTTACTATTTATTCCAAAAAGTGATATCTCTCTCATTTCTAAGAGATCGTCTTAATAGAGATATCTCTTTCACGCCGAGAGATATCTTTGTATCACAGAAAGATAGCTCATAAACTTTAATAGATATCTCTTAAACCGAAAAGAGATTTTTGTGTAACACAACACCATTTGAGAGATATCTTTCTATTTTTGAGAGATATCTCTCAAAGTTAAAGAGATACCTTTCCAAGTTACAGAGATAAATTGCACAGTTACAGAGATATCTCTGTAAGTAGCAGAAATATCACTTTTTGACAGATATCATTGCTATCACCTCTTGATGCTAGCACAACATACGACATTCGACATTCAAAATCCACAGAAATGCTAAAGTTTGAATGTCGTGCTAGCGTTGTAGATTTGACTCGAATGTCGCGCTGGCAAACATTAACATTTTTAATGTCGAATGTCGTATGTTGCGATAGCACGACATTCAAACTTTAGCATTTTTGTACATTTTCAGTGTCGAATATCGCGCTGGTACAACATTCAAATTCTGAATGTCGAATGTCGTATGTCGAGCAGCCACATCATTCAACTTTTGAATGTCGATGGTTGTCGCGCCGGCACGACATTCAAATTTTGTATGTCGTATGTCGTATGTTGTACCATTTTGAATGTCGAATGAGGTATATCGTTCGTTGGGCTACCTTCACACATATATTACAGTCCCATGAAAACTTTGGATGTTACAGAACTTTTTGCAATTTTACCTCTAGATATCTTACCGGCGAAATTGACCGTTAATTGATTACGAAAAACATTCTTTAAGACTGCTTTTAATTTCGAAAGTACTTGCTACAAATGTATGGGTATTTTTTTTTAATGTTTTATGGCAAAAAATGATAAATACTTTCTTACAACGTTTATATCTCTTGAAGATGCTACTTAAACATGAAAGACAGAAGTTTTGAGAAATTAGAACATAGTTATATCGTTATCTTTTCCTAAAGTCATTATTCCATATATGAATATTTGAAATCAAATTGGGGCGTTAGGCATGGACGTAATCGCGAACTACGGACTGCAAACCAACTTTACTGACTTTCAATAATAGAGCTGTATTCAGCAAAAAAGTTCACGAAACGGACATCTTTCCTTCTCACTTTACTTTTTTTTCAATGAAACGTGACTGTATATTTTAACGGATGTCATCACCATAAGCAGCCCTGCTGGCGGCAAATATTGCCTTATCATGATCAACCTGCAAATCCGTGCAGCCCGATCGTGATCTGCGCTGTTAGCTGTATTCAGGCAATACATTTTTCCCTGAACATCGTCACATCTTCAGACAATTACTGCTACAGTAAACTCCGCTTATAACGAAGTTCTTTGGACGATTTCAATTTGTTTCTTATATCCGAAGTTTGTTATATCCATATTACATTTTCATATAAAATAAAGAAAGAAAAAAAATCGGGCAGATTAAAATTGTTCCTTATATCCGGATTTTCGCTATATCCAGAGTCGTTATATACGGAGTTTACTGTAGTGTCCAAAACCAAAACATGAACAAATATTCAGGGTTAGAGTAACCATACTGCAGATCAGTTGCTTGCACAGTCGCTTGCGCAAACAGAGGACCATGCTGACCCAATATGGCTAACCTGAGTTCAATAATCTCTTTGTGTGTAGAATATACTACCAAGTAAGATGACTTCTCGGTAAAATTGTCCGTGACTTGTACATATGACTTGTACAAAAGTTGCTTTATTGATCGAAAGTAGTACATATAGCACAGACTATTTTGTTCAAAATAGGAAATAAGTGTTTGCATCAACACTGTTTTGGAGTAAATAAAGTCATTTCTATTATCAATTATAATATTTCGGACATGTAAAATTCGGAAACCAAACATATCAATTTGCATTCGAATATTCGAATATATTCGAATATGCTATACGGATATCCGAATATCGATTGCAGTATTCGTTAAAGAGATACTGGGGCTTTCACATTAAAAAATCTACGTCATTTCCTGTTTTGTAGAATGATGTCGTTGTCTGTGTTTACATCACTGTGTATACTTCTAGCAGTAGACGCTGTCCATTTCGTTCCTAGAAACATTGGTAATGTATTCTCTGTTACCATATCTTATAATATTACACTGGTATATTAAAAATATATTAATTATACATGTCGGTCGGGCAGTCGATCGGTCGGTCAACTTTTATGACATTGGTAGTTTGTGAAGCGTAGGAATTGCAATGAATATTGGTACACAAATCAAATCATGAGTAGCAGTCAGTGTTGAAGACACAATTTCAAGGTATGGCAGAGTTATGCCCCTTTGAACTTAAACATTTATATTGCATGGATTTTATATAGCTGCGGCAGTTTGTAGAGCAAATTGCAATGAATATTGGCACAAACAATCGGCATAAATTATAGTAGATGTGCACGACACAATTTGTGTGTGTATCTACTATCACAGTATTGCAGAGTTATTCCCCTTTGAACGTTAACATTTTTATTGTTTAAATTTCATGTAGCATAGGTAGATCTAGTTTATAGAACGAACCGGATGTATTTTTATTATTATTTTGTTTTAATATATCAGTAAATGGGGATACATGCCCCACGTCAGGTACATGGGGAGCGAACTGGAAAGGATTGCATGGAATATTAATTATTCTTATGAATAGTGAATTTGCAAGATGACACAGTTTTAGTGTTTATCCATCAAGGTGTTGCAGAGTTATGATGGTGTACTATAATACGATTTTAAAGGGTGAAAGGAAGAAAAAGGGTAAAAGATTAGTGCTGCAATCGGTTGATAGCGGGTTGTTTCTCATTTAAGTAGCTACATACATAGTGTTTAAATTTCTCTCGAGTTCCGGTCTTATGTTAGACAACTCGAAAAGATGTGCACAAAGCGACTGTCATAATAATCCATTTATTCTTGTCCGCCGGAAGTATTCCGGAGGGCACGGGTTTGATCTCCGGTCAGGCCACTTAAGATTGTGCCCTTGGACAAGACATTTGATTCCACACGTGCCTCAGTCCAAATTGCTGTAAATGTACC
>JAFMSR010000009.1:22482022-22501860 GCA_022818135.1 Saxidomus purpurata
AAATAATATAATACAGTACCTGTTACACTGTTCCCTAACTTTCAGACAATCCCTCTGTGTCGCCACATTCACAAGTCCTCCAGTCTTAATACACATCTCGTAAAAACGTTTCTATAAGTATCATCCCTACCTCACAGTGTCTGCTACGTGTTCCCTGGTATCAATACAGTACAGTACAATATTCCCTATATTTCAGACCACCCCGTTGTCTTCATGCATTCACATGAGGCAGCAGTGTAAGAACTACTGTATCTATAGCAATGGACACGAGCCTGAGTTCATGTGAATGCAGATACACAAAGGGGTAGTCTGGGAGATAGCGAGCAGTGTAAGAATTACCTAACTGAGAGCAGGGGACACGGAGCATAGTACGTGAGGCGGGGATGACGCGTATAGAAATGGTGCTACCAGCATTTGTGCAAGAAGACACGGGCCCGAGTTCATGTGAATGCGACAACACAAACATTTGACTTGATGACCCAGTTTTTGATTTCTTTCGAAAGCCGAGATAAGATATGTAAAACAAAAATGTTCTGTCCGAATAGGCGTAAGAGCGATCAGAATTTACACAATTGTTATTACTTACGATTTCCAGCGGAAGTTGCCTGAAATCCAACCTGAATTAACACGAGGATCAAAATCCCTGAAAGATAGTTGAAGTTCTTTGTACTAACGGCATTTTCTTTCGTAAATTACGATTGAAAAAGGACATAATAGAGTTAGCATAAAGGCCATTATAAATATACACCGAACCCGAACCGAATCTACGGTGGCACAGAGGTGACATGTGGGTGTCTTTATTTATCTCGTTCCCACGAGATAATAAGTCGTTCCCACGAGATAATATCTCGTTCCCACGAGATAATTATCTCGTTCCCACAATAATAAGTCGTTCCCACGACATAATATCTCGTTCCCACGAGATAATTATCTCGTTCCCACGAGATAATAAGTCGTTCCCACGACATAATATCTCGTTCCCACGAGATAATTATCTCGTTCCCACGACATAATATCTCGTTCCCACGAGATAATAAGTCGTTCCCACGACATAATATCTCGTTCCCACGAGTTAATTATCTTGTTCCCACGAGATAATATCTCGTTCCCACGAGATAATTTCAGCCAATCAAAACTCAGTATAGTGGAAAAATTAAAAGTTATTTCCCTTTTTTTAACAAATGCTAAAATGGACTTTAATATGACATATAGGAGTGAAATACTATAACTGCGAAGAGACATGAGAATACATACAGGAGAGAAATAATTTAAATGCGACGAGACGTGAGAATACATACAGGAGAGAAATTATTTAACTCCGACGAGACATGAGAATACATACACGAGAGAAATTTTTAACTGTGACGAGACATGTGAATACATACACGAGAGAAAAATACATACTGGAGAGAAATTCTTTAACTGCGATGAGACATGAGAATAATACAGGGAGAAAATTTTAACTGCGACGAAACATAAGAATATAAACAGGACAGACATTCTTTTAACTGCGACGTGACATGAGAATACATACAGGAGTGATTTTTTAAATGCGGCGAGACGTGAGAATGCATATAGGAGAGAAATTTTTAACTGAGACGAGACATGAGAATACATACAGGAGAGAAATTCTTTAACTGCGACGAGACATGAGAATACGTACAAAAGAGAAATTCTTTAACTGAGACGAGACATGAGAATACATACAGGAGAAAGATACTTTAAATGTGACTAGAGGTGGAGAATACTACAGGGAGAAAAACTTTAAATGCGACGGACATGAGAATACAGATAGGAGCGAAATTCTTTAACTGCGAAGAAATTGTTAAGAATACATGTCATACAGGAATAAAATACTGTTAATTAGACGTCTGCGATAAGGTATTCAGAAAGGTTAAAAGAAGGAAAAGGGAAGTAACTTTTTTGTTGCGTTTTTACAAGACGAATGAAGCGCAAAAGGGAATAACCTTTTCCTGTCACATTGAAATTTTTTTATTGGTTATTTTTTTTTTTCCCCCCAAAATAATTATTTGGGAAAAAAAAAAATTTTTTTAAAAAAAAAAAAAAAAAAAAAAAAAAAAAAAAATTTTTTTAAAAAAAAAAAAAAATATAAAAAAAAAAAAAAAAAAAAAAAAAAAAAAAAAAAAAATTATTAAAAAAAAAAAAAAATATATTAAAAAAAAAAAAAAAATAAAAAAAAAAAAAAAAAAAAAAAAAATTATTTTTTTTTTTTTTTTTTTTCCCGAATCCGATTTGATATCCGACGAATTTTATTTGTTTCGGATTCGGTGTGTGCTTTCACATGAACATTAAATTTTGACCTGAATCTATCGTTGAAATTTTGTCAAATTTCAATGTTATTGTAAAGGAAAAAGGTCAGTAATATAGAGTATGTTGAAAAACTGTGTATCCATGTATTCACACTTTTTAGTATTTTGTTCTAAGCTGTCCTTTCAACACATGGTCTTTATATTCTTTTGAAGCATTGTACCATGTGAACCGCCTTTCCTAAACTAACCCTTGAGAAGTTCCATGTTGCAAGCTGGATTTTATGTCAACGCCGAGCTAAAAATAGCAAAATTCTGTGACCGAATTCTAAAAAAATAGAAATCGAATTCGAGCATGTTTTCGTTTCGGTTTCGATTCGGATTCGGTTTCGATGTATATGTGAAAGGCACAGTCTGTTGCAATGTATCCCTTTCTTCGGTTCAGATGCGGTCGGTTCGGTTTCGTTGTATATGTGAATGGCATGGGTACAGGTATACAAGTCAATCTACCTAAAAAGCTTTTAATAAGTATTGCTTCAATAACTATCTTGTCAGATGAATAAAGAGTCGTATAACTTTTAATCTTACCTAAAGACTCCATCCTTTAATAAATTATGGCCTAATACGACCTCTAATAGTCTTATCTCTGGCACTGTTACACACCACACGGCCAAAATGTAACCCGGAAGTTCTGATTTCTTTAAAAAGAAAGTATCTGACCTTAATATTTTTGATAAAAGGGTCACCATAGATACATGTATACGCACACTTTTGCCTCTTTGTCTGATTTACAAAATGATTTACAGAAGATTGGGTTCTTTACGGTTTGGCCCCCGACAACTGTTTGTCAATCCGCTTGTATCAACCTCTATACAGGAGTTTGCAAAGTCAATCTTTTGTTGAAAGTCCTAGAAGCAAAATAACAACTACAAGTTTCTCTTATCTTGCGAAGAAAATTGATTTAACGTCGGAAGTGACCTTTATTTGCATTAAATTCCTTCTTAACTTTGCTTTCAACCCGATAAGTACATGTTACTATATAAATCGCAGTATATTTTAAATGATAATTGCAAAAAAATAAGAAAAGCATATGTTAACATTGTTTTAGAGTGCATAGAACATGATTCTTTCATGATCCTATCAGTAAATCTATTTTTCTGAATACCTTTTTGCAAGTTTGTGAGTTTTAAACTGTATTCTTTTGTTCCTACAGGAAATACTTTTATTATGTTATTGTAAGGCTTGTAAGGGATGCGCCTCATCCCCTATTATGCGTTTGACGGGGCTAATAAAATGGGTTACTCAATCATGTAAACCTGGAGAAAAAATGAATATGAAATATTCCAACTGAGAAAAGATATAACTTTCGCCACTGTTTCTGTAGTGTTAAATCATGTTCATCGCTAAAACACTTCTGTCCTATACATGAGATCTTAAATGAGTTATCGCTCTTGGTTTTTATTCAGTAGACTCCCTTTTTCACCACTTTGGTTCGGTGGCATCACCTCCAACGGTAAGTGCAATGATAAAAGAAACATTCATCACCACTGTTGTTGTGGAAAACACCATGAAAAGGAATTTGTCAATAATTAGGGAGATCTCTTTCCATGATATGTCGTAAATCACGTCTACCGTTGGCTCCTTTTGCGCATCATCACTTCCTTCCGGTTTTACCCTGTTGATTCTGCGCATGGGCAGAGAACTTGATGAGCACGTGGTTTTTGCCGCAAACCTTGTGATATAGATTATAAAAGATGACGAATCTGGACTGCCTTCCTTGTGATAAAGGATAAGTACAAAGACCGTCAGGAGTATCCCGAATGAGGCGAGGACAGTGACTATTCCAAGATACAGACCTATAAATAATAAATGATAGCTATGTCTGCTTATAACAATGCCATGTCCCTGACAAATCTAGCTCTTTTTAAGTCTTAAAACAGAGCATACGAATATCAATAAGAGGACACAAAAAATCGACACACCACTATTTTGACGTGCCCTACGGGACGACATGATAACACAAAGCATTTAAAGTCCCAGGACCACATTCGTTTGACAAGTAGCTCTTATTTGACCTAGAATGATGTCTTGCCGGTGGAAATGATCTTTATTTGTTCCAAAAACAATTATCCATGTTTAGTTTATCGTAGAACAACCCGAGTTTGGAGTTCTTATGCGCAAGAATATATCATGAAGGCCGAAGGCCTGAGTGATATATTATTACGCATAAGAACGACAAAAAAGAGTTATTCTACCATAAAACAAACTTGGATACTTATTATTTCGATTCTAACACGACTTATTTGAAACAACATTTGAAGAAAATGAGAGAACTATTTTCATCGAACGTAAATTATACTTGCCTGCTACGCACCTAGATTTTGCCATTGACGTTTCCTCCCGCGAATGCTGTAAAGAGGCTATTTCAACGTGACTTTCATTCATGAAAGATGTGTACGCGGTGTTTCAGATTAATCATTAACATAAACTACAGTCTCATAAGAAAATAAAAACTTTAATAATTTTCCTGTAAATGTAGCAGGAATTTCATTTATAGAAATGGTTCGAATTTTCGGGGTACGCAATAACGGTTCAAGTTACGAAACAATTTTGTAACGAGTATAGATAAATGACGTCACAGTTTCTCTTGATAAATGACGTCATTGTGTAAACAAAAATAACAACAACAATACAGTAAATAAAGTCAGTGTAAATGGTATCGTAATATTAATCTAGTTAACTGGACGTGTGTCATCCATCGGATCGCCCCACTTTGCCACAAGTCATCGACAGTATGCCATGTAAAATCCTCTTTACGTCGGGTAAATTGAACAGCCAAAACAATGCACGTGCAGCGTCGTTCAAGGTCGGTTTATTGCAGAATAACCCAAATAGATTTCATTCTACATGTATGTAGGTTATTCGCTGGTCGTGTTAGAATTTACAATATCAGTAAATTAAAAAAGATCCTGGGACTTTAAGGCAAAATAACAAAGAGTGGAGACACTAATGGTTGAAAAACTGCTGTCAGACTTTTGTGTGACCGGAACGAAAACATAAAGACACAAAATGTCGAAAAAAATGTTGAAATGTGCCTACATGTGAGTCAAAATGGCATACGCTTCAAGGGCAAGTTAATGTTTTCCTATACCGGCAGGGTCCGTATGTTATATACGCACCCTGATACCGGACACCAGAAGTCGTTGGCACGAACAATTGCAGGCCAAAAGAGTGTAGAGTTACACTATGATGAAACATACATTTCTTATACAAATTCACTTTCTATATACAATGTACATATTCATGTACACATACGAATAATCATAATATGCACTCTCTGACTAGTACCTGCTGCTGTCCGTGACAAACATATTTGCCGGGCAACATAAGATGAACGTTTTTTCTTAAATAGGGGAACACGTATACGGCATTTATCCTATCCTACCATAATTTGGATAGAGTGGGTGTAAATTTGTTTCCCGTGATCCAGTAAGCTATGTGAAGGTTGCACGATCAGCTTGACGTTCATGACATTCATTGGCGAATGTCCAGCATACCAGCTCGACATTCGACATTCATTTTTACATTTGCGATTGTCGCGGATACCAGCTCGGCGTTCGGCATTGTTCGCAAATATTTAGCAGACACACTCGGCGTTCGACATTCATTCGCGAATGTTTAGCAGAACAGCTCGACATATATTCGTGAATGTCGAGCAGAACAGCCCGATATTCTAAATTCATTTACGAATGCCGAGCAAACCAGCTCGAGGTTCCGCATTCATTCACCGCATTCATTCTCGAATATCAAACAGTCAAGCTCGACGTTAGACAATAATTTGTGAATTCAATCGTGCTGGTCTGCTTGACATTCGCCAATGCTGAATCGAATATCGAACGTCGAACTGGTCTGATCGACAACTAAATATCGAGCGTCGTGCATGTCTTCTCGACATTCGCTAATGATAAATCGAACGACAAGCTGGTCGCTGCAAATGCAGTATCGAATATCGAGCTGGTGTACCCGACGTTCGCTAATGCCAAAACGAATATCGAACGTCGGACTGCTCTGATCGATATGCGCGAATGATCGTCGAATTTCGAGCTGATCTGCTCAACATTTGAGAAAAAATGTCGATCGCCGAGCTGGTCTGCTCGACATACGCGAATGAATGTCGAACGTCGAGCTGGTCTCATCGACATTACCGAATGAATGCCGAACGTTCAGTTGGTCTGCTCGACATTCGCAAATGAATATCAAATGTCAGGCTGGTCTGCTCGACTTCGCAAATGTTGAATGAGAGCTGGTCTGCTCGACTTTAGCGAATATGAGCATAGCACATGTACACATTTACCACGTGACTAAGACACCCTGATCAATATACGATATCTCTAAAATGCATAGTTCTACATGATATACAAACTGTTTATACCCAAGACTGATGTCGTAATTGATGTAGGTGGCATCGAGTCAGCCACCAGCGTCAGTAACACAGCAAGAGATAAAAACACTGTCAGAATGTACGACAACTTCTCTCCGGAATCCACCGGAACTATAAACGTCAAAGCCACGAGTAGTGACGTCAGAAAAACTGGCATGACGACATTCAAATTGTAGAAATCCGACCGGCGTTCTACAAAAAACGGGAAAAACGAGTTAAAACCTTCTGATATATTACCCGCCCTTCTTTATTAAAGTACGTCTAGATTCTAAAGTGTGCTTCTATCTATTGTTATCAAATTATACACGCAACTGTTTTCATTAGAAGATCTGTGTACGATTAAGTCAATTTGAAGACCTATCTAATAAAGAAGTAGAGGAAACTTGAAGCACTTGGTGTGTAACCGTGAAAAATTCTTTGCCCCTAACAGGATTCGAACTTGGTACCTTTTATTGGACTAAGCGGACACTTACATGTTGCTACAAAAGCCAGCTCTAGATGAATCTAGTGGGCAAGTAATGAGTAGACCTCTGCTACACACCTAACTAGAATTTGTCCTCGAACTCTTGGATAATGGCTATATGTTGGGTGTTTTAAGGGTGCCATCAGTTCAAAACACATCTGAAACCATTTGTAACCTTTAAAAATACTTTGTCCCAATCAAGATTGGAACTCTTAATGCTACGTGGCCCACAAAAGCTAGCTAGTGAGCGCTACATTAATGCCTGCACTACAATTGGAATACGGGTTTATTATGGTGGCTGGTTTCTGCCATGTCATGTTTTCGGCTTGTAGGGGCGAAAAGTCGAAAACACGAAAACTCATTAAGGCGAAAAGACGACAAACAAGGGCGAAAACACGACATATTTTTTCGTCGAGTTTTCGAAAAAGTGGATTTTAATACGTCATGGTTTCACCTTTTGTTTTGTCGTGTTTACACGAAAACCGACAAGAAGCTATGCAACGAAAAATACGTCGTGTTTGTCTTGCCGTGTTTTCGCCTTTAATATGCTCGTGTTTTCGACTTTTTTGCCCCGCCAAGTCCAAGTCAACAAGGAATAGCTGCTCACCATTGTTTCTGCATTTTTTTTTCTCAATAAACTACACTTGATTCATGTTGTTACAAATGTGACGCTTCGCTTGACTGGGATTTACCTAGATTCAGCCAGAATGAAATCTGAGGATATTTCCTAATTTCACCGCCGTCAAGTATTTCTGTGATGTTCGATTTGTCGTATTTTGTTGATATTATTACCCATTCTCCGTGCTTTCTGTAACACATTTAAAGGCAGTATTGATTATGTATACTATGCATAACTGAAAGATACATTTGGTTTATCATTTTTCCAACTAAATATTTTTCTAATTATAAAAAAATGGCACAAGTGTATGTACATGTAACTGTCATTAAAAAAAAGTTATGGTAGGCTCTTCCCTGACTTACATGTAGAATTACATTAATTGTATGAGTGACACCGTATTAAACAAGCATGACGTCATTGGAAATGTTTAAACTCTAGTGTTATATTTGCTCTTAAGACTTTCGTGAAATTGACTCATTAATTTGAAATAAAAAAGTATAATTTACAGGCAGTTGTTATTTTATATTTAAATACTGTACCTTTTCTAGGTGGAATGCGTATAATATTATGCTTCTGAAGAATGTAACAAGAAGTTTTCCACGTCCTGGCGATATTAAAAGTTTGAGGAATTTTGGGGGCAATGGTCAGCATGGCAACACACATATTATTTCTTTCAAAACATGTGATATTGGCAACTCAGTGGAAATAAAAAAAATCAAACTAACTCAAACTCATCCGTATATATGGGATCGCTTATGACATCAAGTGAGACTTCATCAGTACTGTAACCCCAGCTCACTAGCTCTATACTACACACCTGCTTGTCGTATGGATAATATGTGATATCAACCTGAAATGATAATTAAATAAAATACTAACATGCTTACAGACTTCTTCCGTTGGTCAGTTCAACAAGGAAGAAAATAAATTGTTGTAACTTCTGCATTGAATAACATTTTGAACCGCGAGTCGATATGACGTCACAAATGACGCCAAAATTGTGCCTTATGGAGTCCACTTAAAATGACTGCCTGAATTTTAGTCTTACGAGTATTTCAGTGGTATAATATACAAGAGGGACATCATGGCCCCTATATTGCACATCTGGCTACCAATGGCTATTACACAAGGTCAAAAACAGAAACATAGAAAACAAAGGTAAAGTAGACTACATTACACTGTAGCACTAAAAACTAACAAAGAAAGTAGGTCAGTAGGTCAATCTTGACACAGGATCACTTGGCAATGCCAAAGCCAAATGCCTAACATCTGAGACATGAAGATTTTAAAAGATTTTCCTCAATATTTCAATGTAATATCAAGTGAGCCCCTGGGCAGGGTCTATTTTGACCCAATATTCATGATTTGAACTGTTCAAGGTTTGTACTGTTTGTTTTTAATTAGGAAATTTTCAGTGTACATGTAGCACCCTTTTAAACAGTAATGGTGCTGCCAAACATAAAAATGGCCAATTCTACACAAGACTTTAAGGGGGACCAGTGTCAATGCATCTAATCTTTTAAGGTCTCACTGAATAAAAATCTTCTCAAAATACAGGTTGTTCCGACAGGTGGCTTTCAAGTGCTCATTTTAACTCTTATCATCTTGGTAGCAAGTGATTCTGCGGCCCTGAGGGACTGGGGCGGACCATAATCAGCTGACACATTGTCGCAATCTGATCATGGTCTGCATTGCTAACTATTCAATCAGAAAACTTCAGTGGATAATTTCACTGTTGAAACTGAAAAGACAGAGAGGTGCATTTTGAAAATTTAGTGACGTAAAAGTTAAAGGATAATAAAACAACAACAATAACAAAACTTTTACCTGGCAGTGTGTTGAAAATAGCGTAGGTGGTTCCCATTCCACAGTACCGTTATTTTTAACACGTAGTTTGAGATTACTGTCTGCAATCACGCCGAGATCTTCCATCCTTAAATAGGTAATATATAACTCCCATACATGTATATCATAATAAGTCATATAAATCTAAACAGCAAAACTAATATTTTAGGACGATTTAGGATGGTACCAATCTCCCTACCCCCGCCCTCGTTTTGTCATTTTGGAGGCCTTCAAAAGCGCTTTGAAAAATATTTTACAACATTTGAAAATGAAAAAGCTGTTATTCGTTGTCATTGTTGGTGTATGCCCGTTCCAACGGACGGTTGTGGAAAGACAGCCGTTCCAACGGCCGGTTGTGGAAAGACAGCCGTTCCAACGGCCGGTTGTGGAAAGACAGCCGTTCCAACGGACGGTTGTGGAAAGACAGCCGTTCCAACGGCCGGTTGTGGAAAGACAGCCGTTCCAGAGTGAATAAAGTAGTATCATATATTAGAGCTATATCGTTGGTACCGGTTTCCCATATGACCAACGCCCCCAAAAGAACTTCACAGACCTTCGAAGCGGAGTAATATCTACTGTATATTTGCATATCCCCAATGGATTCGCATTCGCATAAATGCAATAAGTTACCTACATAAAACTTACATGGCAAAAAAGTGTTCAATATAGGGACCCTGGACGAATCTAATCTATATATGATTCTTGTAAATTTGATAATTTTATCATGACGAAAATTTCGCGAATTTAGAATTCGCGAAAGGTGAATTATTTAATTGTAAATACAAATGAAATGAATCTTTCGCGAAAAACTGCTTTCTTTCTTTGATCGCTCCACAAGTTTTCAAGATCGAAAATATTCATATTTCTTTAACAATTCTTTACTTACGAGTTGTCTAGAACCGGCTCTGGTTTCCAAATGTCTGCGGGGTTTGAGAAGATATACTCTATGTCATCTTTTAATGCCGGGTTCCAGGTCAGTCGGTCATCCTCCCATTCCTTTAAAAAAGATAGATAAATGTATAGTAAGTTTATTGGGTCCAAGGATTCCATGTATGGCATGCACAAGGTTATTAACAGGATGACCTAGTTTTGGACCTCAGATTACCCATATTCAAACTCGACCTAAATTGCATCAAGACAATCATATTGATAAAGTTTTATAAAAATATAATAAAAAATGCAACCTATATTGCACACACAAGGTTGTTGTAGGATTCGACCCCGTGACCTCGTTTTTGACCCCAGATAACCCATATTCAAATAAGCTCTAGATTACATCAAGATAATCAATCCGATCAAGTTTCATGAATATTCAAAGAAAACTGCAATCTCTATTGCATATACAAACGTTTTCTAAGATTTGACCCGTGACCTAGTTTTTGACCCCCAGATGACCAATATCACATAGTCATGTCATTCTAACTAAATTTCATGAATATCCAATAAAAAGTGCAACCTATATTGCATACACAAGGTTTTTCTATGATTTGACCCTGTGATCTAGTTTTGTAACCCTAGATGATCCATATGCAAATTCGACCCAAATTTAATTAAGGCAGTCATTCTGACCAAGTTTCATAAAGTGAAAAATGCATCCTGTATTGCATAGACAAGGTTAAGTGTGGAAAGACGACAGACAGACGGAAGACAGACGGTGGACACCAGCTGGAGATCACAATAACTAACCTTTGAGCACTTCGTGCTCAGGTGAGCTAAAAATTCATGTATTTCATGGAGTTTATTATTACCGGATTTCCGGTAAAGACTTATGCAAGGGAGGCTACTCTTAACTCTATAAACACATTCTTCACATAATTAGGTATGTTGATAAGATCACTTACTATAGTTATCCAGCCAGCAACAGACAACGTTTGAGTTTTCAAATCCTGAAAGAAAGTAAAATGTTTTTAAAACTTCAAAGTAACGTAAAAATACTGATAAAAAAATCAGATACAGTCGTAGACAGTGAAGAAAACAATTTTGCCAGTAAGGAATATAGTTTTCTCTGTCACCTACTTATTTTCGCCTGTAACTGTTTGAGTTTACAGTAAACTCCGTATATAACTATTCCGATATAACGAAATAACCGGATAAAAGGAACAACATTTAGTGCCCCGATTTGTTCCTTCTTCGTTTAATATGAAACTGCTATAGGGATATAACATACTCCGGTTATAAGGAACAAATTTAAATGGTCCAAAGTGTCCGTTATATACGGGATTTACCGTATACGAATTAACGAAGAGAGCTTCGAATCTGTAGTTTATTGAATCGTTCTAGTTCTCTTCGCTCAAACACGTGCCTCGTGCTTCGGCTTGACCTGCTGTTAAGGAAGCGAACGCCCTAACCCACTGAGCTGCCGGGGCCCACTTGTGACTGTTTTGAAGGCACATGTGGCGGCCCATATTATCTTAATATAGAAAACCCAGCGATTAACCGCTCTGAAAATATAAAGTCGGTTTAAAGGACAGCGTTACTTATCACTAACTAGGTTAACCTTTTGTTTGTCTAAAATGATCAACTTAATGACCTATATCAATGTCGCAGAGTTTGTAGATCAATCCTATAGTTTAAATTTTACAACGGTAAATATAAGCAGATCTCTTACATCTTGATTATCTCTCAAACAAATACATGTTGCAAATTAAAAAAAAACAAACTTGATTTAAACTTATAACACGCCCTATTCCCGCGATCAAGGCTTCTTTAATTCAATTTGATTTTATCCGAACTCTTCTATTTTTTTACAATGGACTTGTCCATCTGAAGATTTGGATAATATCATTCATCACTAAAAGGGGTGATTGGTAAAAACATATCTGACTGAATATCGAATTGTTTCGATTATGATCTGAACTGGATCACTTGTACTTCCGTTAGCGGGATCGTAATCAGATACTCTGGGTCAAGTTCACGTTCCGGTTTTGCTGCGAAGTGAACAATGCAAGTGCGATGCAACATCTGCTCGCAGATCGACACACATTAATTGTTATAAAATATATATCTTACCAGCTCGTCAATGGCGAGGACGCTGATGCCGGCTCGTACCGCCGTGATCTCTGAAGGACGGGAGATACTGTCGTAATTGGCATGTTTAACTGTCTCGCTCCTGATTTCCGTTTCTTTTTCCGGACTATATACTGCAGATACCACGGCTGAAAAAAAAACCTGTTTGAACTGCTAGCACTTTACTTGGTTCTGTTGAACGATTGGACGACGTTCTTGTCAATACCAAGTCACATAAACAAAATGACGTCATATACACCAAACGAAATATGTTGACGTCAATGTTATTTTCATGTTTTTTCTCATCTTTTTGTTAAGCGTTACAGTATTTGTTATATCGGTTTTTGCACTGTACATCTGTTAATGTATCCTGTATGCACAGTATGTCGCCCCTGCCGTTAGGCGAGGGTGACACTGTGAAAACATGGTACATCAAGATGTACTCAACCCAAACTACTAAACTCAAGCCAAATTGGTTATGTTTTTTTTTTGTTTTGTTTTTTTTTACAGCGTTTCTCTTTGTGGTATATTATCAGGATGAATGCGTTTTGGATTCTCAATTCGTGTCCTGTCATAGAAATGATATATTACATAAGAAAAAAGAGCCATGTTAGACATGGCCATCTGAGGTGAGAGGAATGGATATGGTATAGTTTCTAATTTAATAAAATATTAGTACTTTGCGGGACATAATTAGACAAGGTAAAGTTATGGTTCTTGGGCATGTACTTCCCATCATTGTGTTCTATCACTGTATTACATTTCCAGTATTTCCCTTCAGTACTTTTGGAGTTATGCTCGGGACAAGAAAAATCAAGAAAATGTAACAAAGGGGAGTAATTAAAATATTAGGTAAGATACGGCTTATGGTTCTTGGGCACTGCACTTCCCCTCATTGTACTCTATCACTGTATTAAGTTTCAAATAATTTTCATTTCAGTACTTTTGGAGTAATGCCCCGGACAAGAAAAATCAAGAAAATGTAACAAAGGGGAGTAAATAAAATATTAGGCAAGATAGAGTTATGGTTCTTGAGGCACTGCACTTCCTCTCATTGTTCTCTGTCACTGTATGTAAAGTTTCAAGTAATTCCCTTCAGTACTTTTGGAGTTATGCTCCTGACAAAAGTGTGACGGACGGACGGACGCACGGACGTAGCCCGTTACTATATCCCCTCCGCCAAGGCGGGTGGGGGGGATAATAAAACACAGTAGTGATTTGTCAAATCCAGAGGTTTTATTATTGATAAACAGGAGATACTGGTCATTTTAACTACTTTCAAGGGTTTACCTACACAGTCAAATGTATTTTTAGCATATAAACACTGCATGTCATTAATGCCCTTTGTTACAATATATAGTTTATTGATATAGTATTACTTTTAAAGTCAAAATCAAATTAGCTTAATTATGAATATGCACTTCCAAAGTCATGTAATTTGCAAACTTATTCATTTTCCAATATTTTGATTCTCCTAATAGGCATATCTTGTTAATTGTCTTTTCCACTTGCGTCTTATTATGTGGCCACAAAAATGTTAGTTTCGTTAGATTGGAAATGATATAATGACAATACATATCTTTTCTTATTAAACCATGTTAAGACTGTTAATAACCAAGAGATAAAAGATTTGTCATATGGTTAATACATTGTACTTTGCATCTTATTTGGTCAAATTAAGTAAATGTTTTAAAAGAAGGTAATATAAATGTATACTACGGAAGCCCAATGTGACTTTGTTTGTTTTTTTAAGCGTGTGATTTTTTCAACATAGCTAAGTTGAATTTTCAATCTGATAGTAAGTTGAAAATTCGAGATACTAAGTTGAAAATATTCAACTTACTAACGTTGAATATTCAAGATACTACGTTGATCATATCCAACATACTAAGTTGAAATTTCAGATACATGTGTTGAATATGTCAACTTGCCAGGTTGAATATTCAAGATACTAAGTTGACATATTCAACTTACAAGTTGATTATGTCAAACATACCCGTCTTAAGTTGAAAATTCATTATAAGTTGAATATTCAAGATTCACTAAGTCTGTAATCTTCAAGATACAGCGTTGAATATGTCAAACTTGGCCGTAAGTTGATTTTCAAGATCTGGTGTTGACAACTATGCATCTTATTATGTTAAAATTCAAACGTGTCATTATGTTGAAAATTCAAGATACTAAGTTGAATATTCAATATACCAAGTTGAATGTTCAACTTATTGGCTGATCTTGTTAAATCGATACTAAGTTGTAATGTTCATTTGGCATGGTAAGTTGAAAATCCAAGATACTTAGTGGTGCAACACTTCAACTGGCATGAGTTGAAAGAGATTCAAGATGCTAAGTTGACATATTCAAGATACGGTATTGAATATTGAACTACCACACAGTCGAAAATTCAACACAGCTAATTGACATAATCAACTTACCAAGTTGAATAGTCAAGATCACTAAGATAAAAATTGAACATGATAACTTGACACTTCAACATAACTAAGTTTGAAATATTCAAGATACATAGTTGAAAATTCAACTTACTATATTGACAAATTTAACTTAGCTAAGTTGAAAATTCAAGATTCTATAGTACTAAGAGTCACAGATTAGTTGAATTTTAACTTTGTATCTTTAATTTTGAACTTTGTAAGTTGACATATTAAACTAGATATTTGAATATTCAACTTAGTATCTTGAATTGTCAACTCAGCAAGTTTGAATGTTCAACTTATTATCTTGAATATTCAAATCACCAATAGTTGAATTTTAACTAGTACCTTTTGACATATTCAACTTGTATCTTGAATTGTCAACTTAATAAGTTGAATTTTCAACTTAGTAAGTTGAATTTTCAACTTAGCAGTTGAATTTCAACATGGCCATCTTGACATATTCAACTTTGTATCGTCAATATTCAATGATTGTTGAATGATATTCAACCTTAATATTGACATGTTCGACTTAATAAGTAGTTGAATTGTCAACATCATATATTGAATATTCAACATAGCTATCTTGACATAATCAACGTTAGCAAGATAACATTCAACTTAGTATCTTGAATAGACTTACTATCTTTGAACATATTGACGGGTTTGTTATATTGAAAAATCAATTAATAACACACAAAGTGGCACATGTCAGCACCACTATACTGACAATGTTTATCCATCTTTTACCACGTTGCCATATGAATGTATTACATTTATAACATTCTGTCATATGTAATATGTATCAGCATATTTTCCGCATGGGTATAAGAATAAAATGCCATTTAAAAAAATAAGTGAACACCTTTAAAGTTCCTGTACGTAAAAATACCAGAGTTGTCAACCGACACCGTATTGACTAGTCTACACTGTCTTGACTAATCACACGCGTATCAATCCAAATTTCATAAATTCGTTAGATGACACGTCTTTAGCCACAATCACTCAACAGTTCGACATAATTAGCAACGGGGTAAAGTTCTAAAAATGTATCTAAATTCGCGTTCAGCAATGTATCTAAATTCGCGTTCGCAATATATTTAAATTCGCGTTTAGCAATATATCAAAGTTCACGTTTATCAACATATCAAAATTCGCGTCATGGTATAATATCTAAATCGTTTAGCAACGTCTCTTAGATTTGCATTTATAAATTTCATATCTAAACTTTGCGTTTAGCAACTATTTCTAATAAGATATAAAACGTTCATAAGAGTTAATGTACCGACCCTGGTCAAAAAAGTTAACAAGGTAAAATAGCTATTTATTGACATTGTCTAATAAAGCCAGCATTTACAATCTTTGTAATTTGTTATGTATTGTCATTTATATATTCTAGTACCATACTTGTTAAGTGACGTTTAAGCATTATTTTCGTATTTGGTTATAAGCAAAACTGTTTTATAAAAGCTTTTAACGGAAACTGTTAAAAGTTTCCTTATTGCAAAATATTGTTTCGTGACCAAACGAAATATAATTTCTTAATTACGAAATAAAAATGAATTTGAGAAGAATCAAAACGAATTTATATTAAGTCTGAATCCAGGGACACCGTATTTAGCTTCATTTATTATAGATTCGCTTTAGCACCGCACAAACAATGTCTACTTACCTATATTAAATAGCATCAAATGCAAATGCCTGATTAAAATATATCTGAATATTGCAATAGTAACATTTTAAAGTTTCTTGTTTATTCAACTTCAATAATTCAGCGTATTTAAAGTACTAATTTATAAGCTCAAATAAATAAATAATCTATGACCATGTGAACATTCAGCTTATTCTAATTATTTTTGCGTTCTAGCAACTTTAAAAGAAAATAATACGTTATATGTCTGGTCTCCTTCCCCGTTACACGAAAATGTTAAAAATCAGACACACGTATTTATTTATTCTAATATTGTAAGGTATACTATCCAGTTAAATCGAATTTTATCAATGTCCAAATTATATTACAAGAATACCATTGATGCAAGCATCAAGTGACGTTTAAATTACTTTTTTGCATCGTATGGCGTAAATATGTAACATTAGCTTTTTGATAAGCAATCATTATTAGTTTGATTTGATTGAAAAATTTTATGAATATTTCCAGAAAACGATTTAAAATCATGGTGGTAATTAAAATAAAAAAAATCGGAAGAAAAAATTATTCAGGTACACCGAAATTGGGTTTCATCGGGATTTTTGAACTCCACACGTAAAATTACACGGTCTACTTACCTATCTTAACTAGTATCAAACCAAACGCTTGACACGAAAAGACTAATTAAAGGCACATGTTAAAAGTTTCTATTTTTTAATTTTCCAATTCCGATAAGGACAAGTTATTTAAAGTTTTCGTATGTTTAGCTAAATATATGAAAAGTAATCTATGATCAATGTAAACAACATTACTTTTTATATGTAAGGTAATGTTCTATAATCAATATTTTAATGTCGGTATTTCGGTCTCCTTCCCTCGTTACACGATACAGTGTAAAACCATTTTTCTTCGACATTCGTATTCAACCGATATTGTGAGGTATTATCCAGGAAAAGGCCTATTCAAGTAATTAGGCCGCCACAAATATTATAATTGTATTACTCTTTTCAATGGCAGTTGAAATGTTACCAACTTCTGGTGAGAAGCGACCTTTAATACAGCTGCGCCGGATTTTTGTACAAATTCCGGGCTTATACGTTTCATATAGTAATATGGAGGCATCTATATAAAGGCGAACTCGGTCTTGCTTCATCTATATAACAGTACATATTGTTACATTTGTTTACCAAAATCCAAGCGAACCGCTTCTGGCATTTTTAAAAGCTACACTAGTTTGTTTATTACAGTATAACTTTAGTACAAAACGGGGAGAAAAGAAAATACTTTTTATTGTAATTCACATTGGATGTTGGATTCAGGTATGGGAAAATGAATCGCATTGAACTTTAATGAGATTATTTCATATAGTATCTTATAATTCATATATGAATGTCATTGTGCATGGTACTTTATATTATTTTATGTATGCATTTGTATTGAATTAAAAAAAATGACGCAATGAAGAGTCCAATATTGTAACGCAAATATCTTTGTTTTAGGCCCCTACTAGGTGACTCCTTTAATTTTCCCTGCAAATTTCGCGCTAATATCTCGGCTGGATTAAGTGCTCTAGTGTTTGCATGCTCTATTTGTTTTATGCAAAAGTTGTAAAGTTATGTGTACACACGTATCTGCTCCGTCACTGTCACATTATCTTAACGGTACTGTAACTGCATTTAAACTAAACAAAATACGAGGAGAATAGAATATTTATGAAGTCCCTGTAAACTTTTACACGTACTAAGAATTAAAAAATTGGAAATGAAAAAAAAGAGTAAGAAATCCCGTCACAAATAAAAATAGAAGTCACAAAACTCGTTAACCGAACAGTAGAGTAATTGATGCTATTTTTCGGGCTCAGTCACCTATGTTGTAAAAACAATAGAGGGATCTGATCAATTAGATATTCATGAAATCATACATATACGGTATTGTTAACGATGATATAGCATTTGTAAGGTTGATAAATCAAAATGTTACGTACACAAGAGTTTAAAATTCAAAATACTCTAAACCAAAATTAATACGGCATCAAGTAATTGTCATGATACTTTTTGGACTTCTTTTTTTATCGGGTAGCACTTAAGAAGGCGTCAGGCCATAGTTAAACCAAAATTAATACGCCATTAAGGACTTCGGACTACTTCTTTTATCGGGTAGCACTTAAGGCATCATGACAGGCCATAGTTATTTGCCCTTGGTTGACAATCCACCAAAATATTGCTTCTGTTTGATGCTATAGATATTGTTGAATATATAAATGAAAGAAATCACATTAAGGACATTTATCTGCAGTGTAGATCGGAAATAGCAGGAAAATAACCATTTCGATTAAGTTTTCATGTCGAAAAATATCGCTTGACTATTAATTTGCAATGCTATATAATGTAGTAATTTTGCAAGGTTCCTTTCATTTTTAAAATTGATTATAACTAGAAAGCTGAAAAAATGCTTGGCAATCTTTAGGTTACATTGTGTCACAATGCTTTGAAGCAGAAAAGGAACCACATATGTAGCTTTCTTCACTTTAATTTCCCCATTCATTACCTTTTCTTGTCGTTGGTGAAGCTGCCGGCGAAAATTGGTTGAAATTTTACTACAAATGCATCTGATTCCTTCATTTAAGCCATCCTTTTTACCCCCGTCCGTTCTTCTCCCCCACCACCCCTATTTGGATATGGTTATGGTCTCCAGCTCCGTCCGTGCACATGATGATTTTGTCTTACTATGAACAAAGTAGATGGACGTCAAATATCAAAATAAAAATACATTTCTTACTTTGTGTGATAATAAAAACCTTGACTTTCATATATTTTGACGATGGATACCTAATTTACAAGGGCTTTTTGCAAATTTTCTGTGCATTCTATAAACAAATTAAGGCTCGTTGCATCTACACGGATGTTTACGCTATATAGTGATGGTGCTTTCGTTTTGTTCAGGCTATGTAAATTTGTAGAAACCTGATCCAAAAATGGACTGAAAAAAACAACAAAGGTATTTATTTAATTAATACTTTTTTATTTGGATTTTTGTCATCAAAGTACTTATTTGATCGTCAGACATCTGTTTACTCAGACAAAAGTTGCCAGAAAGGTTCCTGTTCTTCAAAATTTGCAT
>JAFMSR010000009.1:22502360-22552139 GCA_022818135.1 Saxidomus purpurata
ATTTATGGTTAATGCCCTCACGGTTGATTGAATGCTTTTGTATAGAATTCTAAACACCCTGTGATGTTGCAAGTAGTCTCAAAATATAAATTTGCAAATAAAAATCAAAAGTAACGTACAATTAAAATTTAATAAAACAATTTCGAACCGTACAGATCTTTTGTCCTTAAGTATAATAGTATATTGGTTAAAAGAAACGTCTCCTATATTTCAGTTTCATACCCTTGCCCACCAGGACAAGTCCGCGTGGCTAGAACTATACCACAACGCCTACTACATCACATCAGTATACAGTCATAAAGCTAACGACTATGCGAGTGGTGGAAACTCAGTTATCCTGAAACTTACCAGAGGAGATCAGGTGCTTATATTTAAAAACATGTTTCGGTTATCCTGATAATATCCATAGATAATTTGGTGACATCACGACCCTTTTGTCATAAGCAATGCAATTTGAAAGTTTGATGAAGAAATCTTAAGAAATGGCAAAGTTATAGCCAATGTTAAGTTTTCGTGACAAAATCAAAGTACAAAAATGGGCATTACTCTGACAAATATGACACTGACATACAAAAATTGGCGGCATAATGACCCTTTTGCCGTAGGCAATACAATTTGAAAGTTTGATGAAGAAATCTTAAGAAATGGCAAAGTTATAGCCAAAATGCAAGTACAAAAAGGGGCATACCTCTGTCAAATATGACCTTGACATACAAAATTTGGCGGCATCATATACCTTTTGTCATAAGCAATCAATTTGAAAGTTTGATGAAGAAATCTTAAGGAATGGCAAAGTTATAGCCAAGGTTAAGTTTTCGCGACAAAATCAAAGTACAAGACGGGGCATAACTCTGTCAAATATGACATTGACCTACAAAATTTGGGGGCATCATGACCCTTTTGTCATAAGCAATACAAGTGTAAAGTTTGATGAAGAAATCTTAATAAAAGGCAAAGTTATAGCCAATGTTAAGTTTTTGTGACGGACGGGCATACAAAGCGATCCCCATGTATCGCCTTTTCTCCGAAAGGACGACACAAAAAGCACGTTTCAGTTAACCTGAAAATTACCTAAGGAGATTAGTAGCTTGTCTTAAAAACAGGTTTCAGTTATCCTGAAATTCTGAAACTTTCCAAAGGAGATCAGGTGCTTTGTTAAAAACCGACTGATTTTAAATGCAAATAACATATACTATATTAAGACACTATATATATATTTGTTTTCATTCTGTTTTGTCTTTCTTTTTAAACATCTCATAGTGCTTCCCAAATATGTTGAAAACATTGTTCGGGAAACACGATATTTATTAGGATGTACATGATAAAAAGTCAGTATTAATAAATGGGTTGCTGGAATTTTTGAATTTACATTAAAGCCCAAAAGGAAAGAATACACGGGCCAGAAAAGCAGATTTGCGAAATAAGGGGAATCACCGGTATTACAGCTGTTGAGAAAATCTAATACAATTGTTTTCTAATTACTGTTCGAAATTTCGGCAAGTGCTTTTGACATCAAGATATATATAACTTTTATTTCCTCCATATTTGAAGAGCATATTATAATTAATATTATTTGAAATTCAGTAATCAGTGATTATTGTCTATATCTTTTCAAATAGCTATACTCAAAAGCAGACGACATACTTTAAGTAGTTAACCTTTTGGATCACTATTCTGCAAAATCACCATTTAATCCAATATATAGTCCAACCGGTGTAAAAAAACACCTCCGAATAAAGACCACCCAGCGAAGCTAGACCAACAGGGAGACCATCTGTTGTAGAAACTTCACTGATTAAAGACCACATGCAAACAAAGAACACATTTGTAGCGGCCCAACAGTGCAATGGTAAGGTAATGTCTGCTGATGAAGAAACTGTAGTAAACTCCGTATATGACGACTCTGGATATAGCGTACTTTCGGATATAGCGTACTTTCGGATATAATGAACCAGCTTCGTAGGCCCGATCATAAATATGAAAATGCTATATAGATAAAACATACTGCGGACACAAGGAACGAATTAAGATGACATCAAGGAGTTAGTTATATCAGGAGTTTACTGTATATTGAATATCATCTTTCAACATTACCTTGACTATACTTTCAGGTATATGTGAAAGCTGTTGATCAAAGTTACGGCATGGACACAAACATGTATGGAAAGCCAGACGAGGTCTATTCAACATTTAGCGGATATCTGATAGCCCCGGTATATGAGGAAATTCCGGCAATTGGTTAAACTGAACAATTAAATGTAAATTCATGGAAATATATACTGGAAAGATGTTTTTTTAATTACTTTTTTCATTTGTACACAAATAAAACAAGATGCCACAAAATGCATCTATCAGGTTTAGCTGACAACCAGAGTTGGCGTGAAAATGATACACATGTCGACATATTTTATAGACTCTGAACAAAATGATGGAATATTGTTTGTGCTTGACCTGTGCTTAGAGATATGGTGCCAGCAGGGTTCGAACCCATGGCGCCTGGAAATAAACATAAAGGGAACTAATTATACGTTATAAACTTAGCACAACTATTCTTACGGGAAACTAAATTCCCCGATTTGTTAAAGTAATTACTAATAATATACATAATTATAAAGGAATAAACGTTGACCACTCATACTTAGTCTATAATTAGTCTATAATTGTATAATATTTCACATAATAAAAATTAAATACGTTGTATGATTTATTTTTTGTCAAATGTACTCTTTGCAAAACATCAAGGGAGATAAACCGTTAATTACATAAATTAGGAAAACAGAGCTACCCCCCTTCGTTCTCCTGATGCCATTTGCAAAGACAAGGGAGACAAAATTTTTTTTTTTAATTGTACTGACATCAATAAGGAAATCCAGAGTTACCTCACTTTTTTCACATATGGTAAATTTCGTATTTCCATGGCTGTGCTTAATTTTTGTGCTTGGCCTTTCCTTGATTCCACAATCGTAATCATACACGTGTAGTTAAAATAAAACGTCATCAATGTGACGTTTATTTTATTCTTGTTCCGGTAACAACAACGAGCTTCATTTTTTCATTTTTTTTACTCAGTCAATAAATGGTTAAATCATACATCAGTAAACAATAACAATGAGTATATCAACATGTTTTTATTATGTGCAAAGCAATTAGAAATTGATTAAATCTGGATTTCTAATTGCTCATTATCAAATGCTGGATTTAGTTGAAGCACCCTTTCGTTGTCAGAAGAAGTCCGTCTTCTGGGTACAGGTTTTAACGGTGGACGTAATGCCTTTTTCGAAGGCAATGCTGGCGTTTCATTATCCAAACTTGTTGAAGAAATCTGTCGCCTCGGGACAGGTTTTGTTGGTGGTTTGCGGGCCTGAATCCCATCCGCCATCTTTTGTACATCATGAGTCTTTTCAGAGTTATTATCAAAATTACTTTTATCATCCTTAACTGTCTGTGAATCACTTCTGTCCGTTTTGGAGATAAAATTTGAATTCGCGTCGGTTGCAGCACGCTTTTGTTTAGATTTTATTCGAGGGATTGGTCTCGGTGGCAAGGTTGGTAACACTTTCCTTTTGTCAAAAGAATTATCATCTGTACACTCAGGAGCAAGTTTTTTAATCTTTGGAAATGATTTACCGTCACTGCCGATTTTGTTTTTGTCGGTATTTGGATTACTTTTAGAACTGTTTAGGTCTGGTAAACTCTTTGGATGGTTTTCTGGTAATGTAGGTCGCCTGTTTATAGGAGTTTTCTGAATGTCTCCTATGCTATCATACCCATCTGGTATTACAAAATCATTATCTTTGATGTTGATGTCAGCAGTACTAGGTAGTGTACTAGTTTTGATGAGGGTATCTGTTGAAGAGTTTGACATGCCACTAGTTCTTTTATAGTGCACAGGCTTGCTTGTTCGTTGTTTGTTTAAGTCGGGGCTTGGCTTTGGAGTCGAAAATGCTTTCTTTTTTGGCTTGTTAGGCGGGACAAGAGGCTTAAACTTTGGTTTGTTTGGAGCTGAATACTGAACCCCGTCCGCTGTAGTAATATGTACTGTGGCAGGCATCATGTACCCGTCAGCTTGATCTGTAAATAGAAAACATAAATGTATCCGTCAGCTTGATCTATAAACAGAAAACATATTTGTATCCGTCATCTCGATCTTTAAAAAGAAAACATTGTATCCGTCAGCTTATAAATAGAAAATATCAGCTTGATCTATATATATTGAAAACATAACTGTATCAGTCAGCTTGATCTATAAATAGAAAGCATAATTTTATACGTCAGCTTGATCTATAAATGGAAAATATTATTGTAAACGTCAGCTTGATCTATAAATAGAAAACATAACTGTATCCGTCAGTATGATCTATAAAAAAACATTGCATCCGTCAGCCTGGTCTATAATTACAAAACAATTGTATCCGTCAGCTTGATCTATAAATAGAAAATATTCTTGATCTATAAATAGAAAACATAATTGTATACGTCCGTTTGATACATACATGGAAAATATTATTGTATCCATCAGTTTGATCTATAAATAGAAAATATAATAGTATCAGTCAGCTTGATCTATAAATAGAAAACATAATTATACAAAATTGTGAGCATTTCGTTGAATAATTTAGTTTATGGTCGGTTATCCTCTTGGCCTGTGAAAAAAATCAAAATAAAACCGGCATCTTCAAGCTTATATTTGTACCAATAAATGATTTATTGAAATGTTATATGTATTTACGTGTAAGTTCAATTTTAACAATATATATAGGCACTATGAGGACAAAATTTAGTTTAAAATATACCAGATTGACATTAAATTAAATCAATAAAATTACAATGGAAATTTAGCGTACAAAAATGTCTAAATCTAACATCACTGAAGATAACTGAAACGCCTTAATGTTATATTATAATGTCAAATCCACACAAAGCAGGGTTTTGAAAAAAAAAAACGAAAAAGAGTAGGTGTGAGTCGGGTGGTCCAAAATGAGAGAAATTTCTGATTGCAAAAGATACTAAAGGGTATTTTAAAATTCAAATAGAATAAAAAGAGTCAAAACTAGGAATATGGATCGTGATGATGAAATGATGTTGTATTTCATAGAGAGTGGATAAGTACGAAAACATGGTTCTTAAAATCTAGAGGCAGGTTGATGTTGTGGAATATTAAACAAATACAATGATTTTTTAATAAGTAAAGTGAATATAAAAGGGTCGTTCATAAAGTCTTGTTATAAACGACATTGCACACATAACGGTAATATCCTAATTTAAAACATTTTAATCAAATGTTTTTGAAATAGCTAGATATGCATGAAAAGTTCCTGGAAGATTGATGCAAAAAAAATCTTTTTTTTATAATTTTTAATCAGTTTCACTTATATACAGTGGTTTATATGTAGACTGTAAACCGAATCAAGAAATACAATGTAAATAAACTTGGAAGTTCGTGCAATATTAAAGGCCGTGTTGCGTTGTACATTCCACCAAAGCAAGAGTTGATTTAACAGTATATATAAGGACTATGCAAAGATTGGAAAGATGGGCACGCTGGATCACTCAAATATAAACAAAGAATGAATTCTAAAGGAGGTCACAATGGAACATCGTCGTTTGTGAGATGTTATTTCATTATATAATTATCACGGCAAGACTTTTCTGAACGACCCTTGTATTTCTATGACTGTCTACATAGATCTACTGAGACAAAAGTTAGCTGTGAGAAACATTTTAATGGTGAATACTTCAAATAAAATAAATTTGTCGTCGGTTGTCCGACATTACTTACGTCAGTTATGTTATATACCAATTATCACTGTAATCATAATAAAAGCACATTTCAGTATAATTAAGAAGAATCTTTTCATGCTTCGAATTCACTACATCTACTAACTTTATCTGAATGATTCCGAATGTACAGTCTAGTGAATTCTTGACCATCTGACGTCACAGTGATGTGACAGGTATATATTTAGCTAATCAGGCAATTGTCCGAGAATGTATTAACCGAATGTCAGTCACAAAAGTACAAAAAAATGTGGCTTTTTGTTTATAATAATTTCTGTTGTTCTGTATAGCAGCAATTCCTTTGGGAGGGCTGATAGAATTGCAGGCACTGTTTGCTATAAGCATTGTGTAATGTTTAACGCAATAAGCTGTGTTGTTGTTGTTGTTGTTTAAAACTTTTAGGGAATACAGAAATTTTGCTGCAAACAGCTTTCTAGCAATACCAATTATATTTGATAATGTATAAAACACAAACAACAAACACCATATTTACTAAGCGTGTAGAAAGCAATAACTACCTGTTGTGCCATTTGATACAACGCTTACTTCAGGGTTTACTAAACCATTTGAAACGTTCTGATTGGACGACATGTTACTTCCTCGTCTTGGTGGAGGATGGCGGGGCTTTTCGGTTGCTGCCGACACAAAACCAATGTTATCCTGTGAATGTAGAAAAGAGAAAGTTTATCATAGCAATTCCTATTACAGTAAAGTATGTATATAACGAACCCGGATATAGCGAATTTCCGGATATAAGGTGCAAATTTTCTCTGTCCGAGGTATTTTTCTTTCTATACTACAAACTCCGGATATAAGGAATAAATCTAAATGGTCCCAAGGACTTCGTTATAAGCTGAGTTTACTGTATAGGTGGTAATAAGGTTCACAGATGTATTGATGTATACCCTTATAAAGTTATGGGCATGTAAATCATGAAGTCAAAAACATTTAAGAGTAAAATTTAAACTTTGAAATTCTATAATGCAAAGGTTCTGTAACTTACATAAGCGTTATCCTCAGACAGTTTCCGGTCACCACTGGCCTCTTGCACTTTAGCATTTCTCCGTCTCAGACACACACACACAATAACAACCAATACAATCACCACAATAACCCCAATAGCACAGCCGACAGCAACAAGAACCATTTCTGAAACTGAAAACACCAAAAGTTTTAAGACTTAAGCTTGAGCAAGGAAAACATTTTAACAAAGATTATGCAGTTGCCTGTTCATAATAATAGAATGTGAAACAGGTTCATTACTGTTATGTCCAAAGCTTCCTAACGCAGTTTCTATTTAATACGATGCAAGTTTCAATGTTCCTTGGCCAGTTCCACTTCATGTAATACATGACAAGTATTAAATCAATGCCAATAAATAATGTTAGATTTTTTCTCCATCTTGTAGCCTCAATGACGATGTTGTAAAAAATTGAAACATCTTCTAAGTACCAGTATATACACTAAACAAAACTTCTAGCTCACCACCTGCCATTTTCCTTCTTTATTTAATTATCAGCACTTCCAATATCTGCCAGCTTATTTTTAGCTATTGGTGCACGAAAGCTATCATATCTTGCATTTATGAAGACACTAGGTAGATACTTCCGTCACACGAATTTCATAAAGATCGAGTGACACAAATCATGTGGCAGAGAATTTTACTTTAACGTTTAAACCTCCGTAGATTTAACATGTGTTTTTGCCTTGATGCTCTTCCTTGGGAAAACCACTCTTAAAATTCTCTTCCATATGAAATTTGTACCACTTATTCATTTTGAAATTTCGTATAACAGAAGTATCTACCCAATGTCTTCATAATTGCAAGATATGATGCCGTTCGTGCAGCGATAGCTAAAAATAAGAGGACATAAATGGGGACTCTCGGTAATTAAATAAAGAAGAAAAAGGGCAGGTGGCGCGTTAGAAGTTTTGTTTAGTGTATTTGCAAAGTAAAACCATTGAATTTTATAGTGTTAATATACAATTTGGTCCATCTGATTTACCTTTTTCCTCTGGAGATGTTGGTGATGATGTAAAGGTTCCTTCTTGAGTAGTTGTATCTCCTGGATGTTTTGTTGTTTTACTTGCGCTTTCTGTGGTTCCTGACGTTGTGGTAGTCTTCTTTGTTGATACGGTAGTCGAGGTAGTAGTGGTTGGTTTAGGTGTAGTTGTTGTTGTTGTCGTAGTTGTTGTTGTTGTAGAGGTTGTTGGCGTAGTGGTTGTTGTTGTTGTAGGGGTTGTTGTTGTTGCAGGAGGTTTGACGGTTTTGGTTGGATCAAAGCAGGTTTCACAACACCCTGCCAAGTTCTCATCACTGTAATGTTTACAGGAGGCCTGTACGCAACCACTAAACCTGTCACCGTATTCACAACCTGCACGTTACAATAAATTGCATGACAGATATGTGCATACTCTAACGAATATAAAAGAGAAGGTTTGTAATAGAAGGCATTACTATACATAATTATTACCAGTAGCATGGAATTATTTCCAAAGGGGGCTGGTACATGGCTTGGATAGTCTATCTGGGCCTGAAATTGATATTTGAGCAAGGGTCAACCAACAAAAAAAAAAAAACTATATATATAGTATGAGATATTTATTTTTTGGTTGACTCTTGCTCAAATATCAATTTCAGGCCCAGATAGACTATCCAAGCCATGTACCAGCCCCCTTTGATTATTTCCATGTGTGGCCATTTTGGTTCCCAATATCGTAAGTTATACGACGGTAAAGTCGAGTTTAATAGTTCAACTGATTTCTTGCATAACAATTTAAGAAACAAGAAGAAAAAAACATCAAAGAGAACCTAACTCGTACAATGTTAAAGTTTTCCCTACTAGAGGCCTCATGTATTGATTAAAAGTATGAACCAATCGGATTAAAGCCATCAATTTCTTAGCCAATGGGAAAACTGTACCTGCTACCACAATTAAAGCACAGTAAAGTGTGCCTGTTACCAGAAATTCAGAGAAACTTTAACTTGTATTCTAGTGAGACAAATGAAGAAATGAAATTCAAGATGTCTTCATACAAAATATAATACATGAGGTGTTCCGAAACAACTGCCCGTCACACCCTGTCATTTTTGTTAAACATAAAGTTAACAACATCATATTACCCAAAAAGCGTGTTGAATGTGCAGGGACTATATACTAGTAAACGTGTGTAAAATTTACCTGGTAAGGATGAGTTTTTCTGTTGTTTACAGGTTGCACAACAATACTGTTCATTCTGATAACAGCCGAATCTCTGCATTGAGGAGCAAAACGTACTACCATGGTCGCCATACAGGCAATCTGAATTTAAGAAAAAACATTATAACTGTTATTTACTTGTTTACATTATTACAACTATGGGGTTTCAGTTCTGAGCATAACATGCGTACAAGAAAATGTGTCAGCTCCAAGCGTCCTGTGTAGGCCTATATAATACGTGTTTATGAAAAATCGCTAAAGCCTAGCAAGAAATTTTGGCGAGATATTTTATAACATACATGTATGATAAAGCAAAGTCTTGTGTAAAAGTAAATACAAAATATAATAAGTTATCAGACTTTTTTCCAAGCCAGTCAGGTGTCAGACAAAGTGAAAATCTGTCTCCCATTCTGTTTTCTCTTTTCTTAAATGATCTGAACCAGTTCCTATGTGTTAAACACGAAGGTTTACAGTACAGTTGCTGATCGGGTCTATTGATAAACCTTTTAAGTGATGACGACACGGGGGTAATATTGAATGTCCTGCTAAAGAAATGAACAATGAAATACCGCAAAACATGAAATAATTCATACTTGCGTCAGTTGTTCTTTTGGCATTGCAGCTCCCACAACAATTGGTACCGGTGTAATCCCCGTAACACCTCCCAGGATCTTCTTCAATGAGCTGTGCACAGGTTTTTCCCGTGTTGTCAAATAATCCCGGTCTATTCCCGATTACACAGTTATCTGTGATATCTGTTGGTGCAAGTGATGACGTCACACATCTCCCTTGGTGACACCACTGCAATGTTAAAAGAAGAGGAGTGTACCATTTTTTTCAATACTTTCCACGTTCCTACACGTCGTATTTAGCGGAACTCTGCCCTGTAATAAAACTAGCTAACATAACCGATTCATAAATGCAGCCTAACTCCTCAAAATATCATAGCTACGGCATGACTCCTTATAGCTACATCAAGAAGCCACATAACTATGGCAAAAATAATAGCTACGACAAAAAATCAATACTTAAAATATAGTTTTAAATAAATAAACATAGATATATACCTTTCCATTCCCACAAGGTGTTCCTTCGGCTGGCAGTGTGGTATAACACTGTGATGTGCCAGGCATGTTACAAAACATACTAGTGCAGATTGTTTCATAGTCTTGTATAGACTGAAAATAACCACAAAGAAACTAATTCTGAGAACAATCAAATCAAATGTAGTCAAACATGTTGCTTACTAATAATGATGCATCTAATGTATACTAACTCTTATTCTGTCGACGTCATGTGATTCTGTCTTTGTGACAAGTGCAGATCATGATCAGTTAGCACGTCCGTACAGTCTGATCATGATCTGCACTGTTCGCTATTCAGAAAGTAAATGGTCATTGAACGTCCATCTAAGCAATTAATATTACTATCGAAATTAAAAAATGGACGGGTCCGTTTTAAAAATATACCGGGCGGGAGAAGTTTAAATATTTTACAAACTTAAGACGCTGTGAACTTACCCTGCAAACGTAAGACCCCTCCCCAAATCTAAGGACACATGTTTCATCTGGGCCATACGTCTGTGCCATAGGTCGCAGTGTTGTAGGAACCTTCGAGGAGCCACTTGTTTGTAGCATGCAATTTCTGTTTTCCCTAGTAAGAAAATACAAAAACAAAATTAGTTACACTGCATGGAGTTAAACAAGTTTATTCAATTGTAATATTTTAGTGGGAGTATTTTAGCATTTTAGAAATATCGCAAAAATGATAATTTTCTCAGTTAGGCCTACTGGCAATCAACTTTAATGAGACGATATCAGGACAAAGGGCTTATAGTAGTATGGCTCCAAAAAACTGTTCATTTAAGATAATGTGAGAGTGACGTAATAGATATACATGTACATAGAAATTAACAACCATTGCATAAAACGGTATCTCTATATCATGCACGTAAGAACACATTTAAACATCATATTATCCAAAACATTCACGCGATAATGTTGGACTTCTCTGTTATAAAACTGTCATGTCATTCGAAATGAACTGTATTTCAGTATTTTGCAAAGATGGTAAAGTAGTCAGTTTCACAGTTTGTCTTACTGGCAATCCACTTTAGATAAGAGGATAATATGGTCAGGAAACATTGCTTTTATAAGTATGATTAAAAGATTTGGCTGATGCCCGAGGTCATAAAATAGATGAGGATTGTTAAAGAATGGTAAATGCTACAAGGGGAAGCTATTGTCAGCATTGGTGACACACTTATCGTACTTACTTGTCAAGCTTGTTTATGAAGGCTTTAAAATCATTTACTGTACACGTTGAAAACTGCCAGAGATGCTGACCTCTTTCTGGGTCATTTGTAACAACTCGGTTAACGCTTGACATTATAAAGTTATCGTCATCTTTACAGGTGTTGTCGAAACCGTCATGTTGGGCTCCCAGACTGTAAAGAATTCAAAGAAGCACAGCGATAAATAATGCATGATTTATCCGGAACATTTGGTGTTTATCGTTGTATTAGTTACAGGAGTCCCATGATCGATACATTTTTAATACTTCCCCAATTATCCAACAGAAGTATTGTCACCAAAGCTAATAGAGTTGATCTCGAGTCCGCTTCCTGGAAAAACCAGTACTAGTGGCATATGAGGAGGTACGGTCGTCCCGCAACCCCCGGGATGAACGACAGACGCCACCGCTCCCTTGTTATGTTCGTGTAATATCAATTCTGCATTCTACACATTTTTAAAAGTAAAACAAGTCTATTTTCCAGCTTCGGGATTTCTTTAGCATATCGACATTATCACTTATGGCAATCGCAATGGTAGTGGGGTAATTGGTTTTACAATTTTTGTTTCAGGTAAAACTTCCGACAGTAACGGAACTGTTTGATGAATAAATATACATGTATATATATGCGTTGTGAGTTTACATTACGGGTGCTGATGGTGGACTTACATTCTGTACAAAATACTGAGATGTTCCCAAGCAAAACTTCAAAATGTTACATTTTAAATAAAAATGTACATGTAGTAGTACCTGTGTCCGAGTTCATGCGCAGCCGTTGTCATGGAAACGAAGTTAAAGCTATTATCCTCTACTAGCGACGTACTGTCAGAAGTACACAGTTTTTCAAGATATGCAACCCCTGAAAATATAAGGAGAAGGTACAGTTACAAACTTTGTTTGGTTTTGTGACAGACTCGAATGCGATCCGGTGTTCAAGTATCATCGCAATCAATCATTCAGATATGAAGACAACAAAGTTGCTTAAATCTGTTTACAATGAAGTGTTCAACTTTGAATACATGTACACAGAAACGCAATAGGGTGTTCAAATGTGAATACAGAGGAGCGCAATCGGGTGTTCAAATGTGAATACAGAGAAACGCAATCGGGTGTTCAAATGTGAATACAGAGAAACGCAATCGGGTGTTCAAATGTGAATACAGAGGAGCGCAATCGGGTGTTCAAATGTAAATACAGAGGAGCGCAATCGGGTGTTCAAATGTGAATACAGAGAAACGCAATCGGGTGTTCAAATGTGAATACAGAGGAGCGCAATCGGGTGTTCAAATGTGAATACAGAGAAACGCAATCGGGTGTTCAACTTTGAATACAGAGGACCGCAATAGGGTGTTCAAATTTGAATACAGAGGAATGAAATCGGGTGTTCAAATGTGAATTTAAGATGAACGCAATGAAGTGTTCAACTTTGAATACACAGGAACGCAATAGGATGTTCAAATGTGAATACACAAAAACGCAATCGGGTGTTTAAATAATTATGAATACAGAGGAACGTTATCCGGTATTCCGGTAAATGCGAATACAATCAAGTGTTCAAATATGAATGCAATTAAAGTTTTCAAATACGTTAGTTTGAAGAACGTTTGTGAAAAAGAACTGTTTTAGATTTGCAGCAGTCTGTATAGTTTACCCACAAGAGATCATGAAAACACTTTAAAACTGAATTAGGAGACTTAATGTGCATGCACGTTAAGTCGGACCCTGAAAAATCGCTTCTGTTATCCGGAATTTCGCAATATCCGGAATCGTTATATACGAATTTTTCTGTAAATTTCACTGTGTACTTATAGTTGTAAATCAAATTGTATTTATATTTGAACGCTAATTTTAACTTCACAACTAGTTATAAATGTGCAAAAGTGCGTCATTCAAAAAACCTTCTGTTTGAATTTCAATACGTATTTACTCGACCAATAATGCAATCAATACTTTACATTATAGATATGCAGATATGAAATATCTTAAAGTATACTTTTCAATATATACTATAGTCTTGTGATTATTTACGTGCGATACAGCTCTTTTGTGTTGAAAATAATTCATTTTTAAATCCTTGAAAAATCGACATTAATATTCTCCTGACCCGGGTAGTTTGTAAGACATTAATGCATATTCGTCAAGTATATAACTTAATTTGTCATGAAAGATTTGACGTGCCGCCGTGGTGTCGGGGATGGCACGCTAGACCGGTAATCCAGAGACACGCGGTTCGAATCCCGGCAATTTTTCATGACACCCTTAATCATATTTAATTAATATTCTCCTATCCCGGGTAGTTTGTAAGCCGTTCGGCACTTCTATCTGTGAGCCAGTAAGAGAAAACGTGCCGTTCTGGTGCATAGGTCAAATATAATTCAGTTTTATTTAGATAAATTTTATACATTTATTCTAACTTAAATGTACAGTGCTACTAAAAGATGAAAACCTCTTTTATAGCAGCCTTACCTGCACTGTCCCCGGTGGTACTGCTTACTACATCGTACCTGGAAGATCAAAGCAAAACTTTCAAGTGGCTGTACTTATTTTGAAAATGTTATACGGATATAACAAACTCCGGATATAACGAACACATTTAAATGGTCCCAATGAGTTCGTTATATACAAAGTTTACTGTACTATCCTTTTTTCAGGATTGGAACATGTGAGCTCTTATCCTGTTAGAAGCAACTTATTCTGTATTTGCAACCAGTGTAGATCATGATCAACCTGCACATCCGTGTAATCTGACCATTGTCTCCACTGTGTGCTGATAAGTTAGTGAATTTTCATATTAACTTAAAATAACTAATGGTGATGTCAAAATTGAAACATAGACACTTCTTTTTTTAAACAAAATAGAGGGGTGAGGGTGTGTATGTGTGCAATTACAGTTTTATCGTTGGTACCGGATAATCCATATGACCAACGCCCCCAGAAAAGGTTAGTTATTTTAGGTTTTAGGGGGTAAGGGTTAAACTGGCATCAGCTTATGTACTGACATAGAGTCTTAACTGAATTATATTTACCCTGTAAATCCCATAGCGTGATCCCATTGTGGTAGATTGTTTTGCTCATTTATCCATTCCGTAAAAGATGTAAGTGTTACGTCACTGAATACTTTGCCGTTCGCCTCATTGTTTTTAGACCAAGGGGACGCTGATGCCGTCTGCATGATAAAAAACAGTTCTAAACACTTGTATTTAACACAGTTTTTTCACCAACCTTTGCTACAGTTGTTTCCTTACAATGAAATACTGCTTATGGGAAGGAGGTACGATGGAACGACCGCTATAAGCAGACGACACCCGTGCAACATGTCTTAACGTACTTAAACCATTTCTTAAGCAATATCAAATAAACTTTTGGTAAATTTATATTAGGCCTATCGTCTAACAAAAAAGTTCTTAAGTACCCGACGAAGAGCACATTTTACTGCAAATCACGAAGTATAAAAAAATACATTCACTTGTCGCTTGACAGATATTTGCCATGGTTTACTTACAACTCAATTTATTTGCAGTATAAACTTACGTCAGCTATGTAAATTCCTGCCGAAAGTATGTTATAAACGAAGTTTTCTCCCGTAATTGTTTTGTAACGCATATCCACCTGAAACGTAACATCTTATATATGTAATTGACACCTTTGTGTATGTGTCCATTTAAATATACATGATTTGAAACAGTTTGGACGCCTCGAAGCAGACGACAATAAAATGTCGTCTGATCAGGATTTAAGTTGTTAAAATTTTGGATCACAATTCTGCAGAACATTCCTATTTAAAGAAATAGACTTGCCCAATTTGGAAGTCAGAAGATCTCATTGTTAAAATATAGGTAAAACTGGTTAATACAAGTTGAGGAAAATAAATTGACCTCGTGATATCAAACCAAGTAGTTCCTAACCATGGAAAATGCAGCGTGCACTTACTGAGTTAAAAACATACGCCATATACTGCATCACTTGCTGTACAGCCTGCGAGTGTCTGTTCGAACCTGATGTCAAGTCATACCAGCTATCAAAACAAAACAGTTTCACATGTAACCAAGATAAACGAAATAAATAGCATTGAAAAGTGTTACAAAACGGAAAATACATATCAAATTAGCTATACATTTGTATTTGGAATATTTGACCTTTGCGTATTAGACAGATTAATTCATTAAATTCCTATTAGTATAAGTCACGCAAGTTTATACTAAATATGCAATTTTAAATAAATGGTTTTTTATAGAATTTTCGCATGAATGTTTTTATTATATTTAAAGTTAACAAAAAATTGACAATGTTCAGATTACTTAATTATACAGTCATGTATGCTGAAGTCAAGAATGTGTGCTTTTTTCTAAATCAATGAGTGTTTGTCGGGTATGTGTGCTGTAGTTCATTCATTCGTTCGTTCGTTCGTTCGTTCGTTCGTTCGTTCGTTCGTTCGTTCGTTCCTTCGTTCGTTCCTTCCTTCCTGACAACTTAAAGTAATATTACATAGATCTATATGAAATAAAATTTGACACCTTTTCTCCATTGATGTTGCATCTTTCAAGAGAACAAAAGATGTAAAACATTAAGTGTGTACTTACAATTGGTAACTCTTGTAATCGACGACGCTGAAGATCTCCACATTGTATGTCTTAATTTCACGTCTGCTTCTCTCGTGAACACGATGTTCGTTGTTATGGATACTGCTGTCAGTTTCCTGTCGGGAAGTTGAAGCTGAAACAAACGACACCTATAGCTTTAAAACACAGTAAGCTTAGATTGAAATAAGTAATGAATGACAGTGTCAATTAGTACATGCCTTAAGAAATAAACTTTGCGCTGGCGTCTTTCTGGGTGTACATTAAAAGCCAGACCGGCGCGGACCAGACCACGGAAAAAGGACCGGTTGTAGAAGTTCCGTTGATAAGAATAAAAACAAAAACAAATGGTGATATACCTTTCGGAGGATGGCTTTCAAATATAAGTTTCTGATCCGGTACCCGGGACACGACATGACCTTCACCTTTGACCTCTGAGTCGACATCTGGTTGAATAACGTACAACGAGGTGTTGTGGAAGAACGTTCCAAACTAAAATTGTTTATATATATACATGTATTTATAAAAAAATAATTCGCAATTAATGCATAAAGTATTTATAAACAATATCACCGCAATGAAATACAGTAGAATGTTAAAGACAAACGTTAACAAAACTGAACTTAGGCGGCGCGATATAACGTTACTTTTGTACGAGAAAAAAAAGATATATGCACATGGCATTTTTTTCTTAAAAAATGTATACCTTTTGTAATGCAAAAACTTTTAAAGATGCTTTCCTATTTAAAAATTAAAATACAAAACTTTCAATTGAAAACAATCTGTTTTGACAGGAAATACTGTGAAACTTGAGTATACAGTGACAGCTTCAGTGATAATATGTAAACAATAGCTGTAAATAATAGCTGCACTTACGACTTCTGTATTACGACTTATGTTACTTCTACGACTCGTAACCAGAAACGAACCCCCAACATCTGGTGATTGGTATAAAACATGTTCCTGGAATAGTTCGGAATAAGGTTTTATTATGTATTCTTTGTATTGAACGACGGACATAATAAAATGTGCTTATAAATTATTTATCTTCACTTATCCCCTTGCGGTAATTTGTGCAGACCGCTCCTGATACGTCGGTAACAAAAACCCTTACTCACAAACAATAAATGGAAAGGGACCAAACATTAATATGAAAAGATTCTAAATTAATACATTTTGTATACATAAGGATAAGTAAGTAACACATTATAGAAATTAGCATATCTTGATATTATCTGTGAGTTTTACGAATTAATTTTATAAATGTACATTATGCAAATTAATGAGGCTCAAATAAACTTATAAACATATTACAAAATGATCCTAAGTACATATCACATATATTATTTACCGATTAGTATAATATCACATAGAGTGATCTGGAAAATTAAATCTTCCATTATTACCTTATCTATAGGTATGTAACTTTTTTCAATCTTCCCATTTTTTGACATGAAAACTGGAATATTTGCGATATCAATGAAGTGGTTCTTTTCTAAATATATTTCTTGAAATTTTCCACCAATTTTGAACCTCGCCAACGTTCTGTCGGGAAAATGCGTGTCTGTATGAGCGATGTCTCGTCGGAGGCGATTTGTACCAAGCCATTCCACACTTGTTTGTTCTGTAAAATCACACAATTTAAATGCACGATAATGGTAGTATGTATTTTCTGATTTTAAGACGAATTAACGAGTTGCTATATATTCGTATCTGTTTATGGTCAGTGGGAGTCCATTGCTTTAAAACCCACGTGACGAACTCCCAATGTTTTTCTCATTACTATGTTTGCAAGATTGCCCTTTTCTTCTCGGTCAAAACATCCTAGCCTTGTATTATGTTTTTCATCAGTAACACAAGATTTAAAAGAACAGACTTACTGCTTTTAAATATATAAAAAGAATTTGCATGAATAAAGGAAAGTAGGGCCTGACAGAATATTGAATTACATAGACTGTGGCAATACACTAAGACAGAGAATACAATAAGCATCTAGCGTACTATGTGCGAGACCCAGTCACAGATGAAATAGTTATACTGATTCAGTAAAATCCGTTTATAACGAACTCCTTGGGATCATTTAAATGTGTTCCTCATATCCGGAGTTTGTTATATCTATATTACATTTTCGTATAAAACAAATAAAAAAAACTCGGGCAGAGATAATGTGTACCTATAATCCGGATTTTCGTTATATCCAGATTCGTTATTCGTCATTATACAAGTGACAGTCACCACATGTAGGCAGTGACTTTTTAGAGTTCATGTTGACTAAACATTATGTGAGGAAAAACAGAGATATGTACGGCTGACTGGTGTCCTATCACCTGAAGGACAGCTATAAGTGATCATGATTTTATCTTTATTGAGCCGCGGTATCGGCAGTTTTGATCTCAAAGGTCCTCAAATGAACCAAATGTTTAAAGGCTTTTCCGCATAATTACTCACCCCCTGAAGGCATTGGGATGATAGTTGACTATACACATTTACATATGTAAAATATTTGAAGTAGGAAAAAAAACATATCAATTTTGAATAAGATCTAAAATGTCTAAGTGTTCACGCGTAATAGAAGAGTAAATAAAAGCTTATGTTAAAACTGTTAATATTGACAGTTCGGTTCAATACACATTTTGAAATGATTTGTATAGAGACGCGGTTTTTCACGTTTCTTTAATGTTTATATGGGTTAAAAATTCGTACCGGGTTAGAATTATTCTGAAAATGTTCATATAAGATCGTGACTTACTATCCCACACATGGTATAACATGAATATAGTTTTTCAATATCATATTACGAATGTAAATGCTCATTATAAAAACAATATTGCTGAACGCATACCTTTAAATAGTACATATAAATATATTCTATATGGCAAAATCACTAAGTCCGTTATTAAAATACATGTATATGTGTAACTAAAAATGTGCACATTTTTCAAATACATAAATTCCCGACTGATAACGAAAACTAAAGATTGGAATATATCTGTACGTGTTTGCTAATCTGAAATAATTTCTTCCTCATATTGTATGCGAAAATACCCGCATTTTAAATGTAAATAAATAAATTGTGTCCGCATTATTACGTTTAATTACGCCCAATTCTTGAAAGTTTGACAGTTTTCTGCGTTTCATTAACTCTTTATTCACCCGTACTTGAGTGAAGCAAATCTTTCAAATGTAAATACAACCAGTCTTGCCCTTGCGACCACATGAGTTGAGCAACAACCTGACATATGCAACCACTTTATATTCCTCCCTTGTTATTTAAGATGATAGCAATTTATCCTGAGTTAAGAGACCACCTGTCTTAAGAGACCACATTTAAAGCTTCCCCTGTGTGGTCGCATAAGACAGGTTTAACTGTATCTGTATCTCAGTGGTGACCTGCAAATACACAAATGACACTACAGCGTGCACCAAATTCGAAGATTTTCAGCAACGCCGCTCTTATCTGACGAATGAAGAAAAACATGACATCTAAGTCTTTCTACATTCAAAGTTCCCTTGTCATAAACACACTCAACGACGTTTATATTTGGCAACATCATGAACATGGAAATGGAAAATCGTTAAAATATTCACCATACCTGCATGAAAGTGTTTAGAAAACGGAATCCGTATTCCATGTAGAAATTGAAGAGACATGAGGTGAAGTCCGAGCACTAAAAGATAATATTCCATTATTTTACATCCGTTTGGTGTTTATAACTCTGTTAAAGCTGCTATTCTTTTCAAATGTCCGGGCTCGTAACACAAGTTACTGGTTTTCGTTTACATGTACCGGAGTGAAATTACGGAAGTTCTTGCCTAAAGACAATAGCGGTTATCTATCTGATCATCAGTACACTGTTAAGCTTTTAGGACATTTACTTAATACACAGGCAGACTGCAGTTTAAATTTTGTAACACAGACAAATTTGTTTACGTGACGCTTTCTTCATATAGAATCATGCATTAAACATGTCTTGTTAACGATTTTAACAGTTCAATAAATATGAACTAAAATACTTTCGTCATGTTCTAAATTTATAATAATAGTGCTCTCTGCTTACCCGATACAATAACAGTGTTAAAAGAATCATTAGAGCGGAATCCTATACGTAACGTCACGCATCTACGCGTAAGAATTCGTAACCCGTTAATAACCATGAATGCTAATATTAGCTGATTTTTTCGGACCTACATATCATGCGGAACTATCAAGATGTTGTGCTGCGGGTTTGTCACGATTTTATGAATGTAGCGATTACTCAAACAGGATTTACGAAAGTGTGACATGATCTGTTTAGTCATCGATCTAAAGAAGGATTGCGAAACAATTATACCGGGTATAAATAAGTGCGAATCAATATATCAAATTCGATGTCAATACTTAAAAGAGTGCTAAAGTAGTAATCTAGTACTTAGTTGTATAGTTTAATAGTTTATGTACGTCTCATCCTATACATATACATAGTTAAAAGTAATAAATATTTTATAGGGCTTCACATAATTTATGGAATTACATACGCGTCTTTTTTTTTCACATAAAGCTCATTTAGAACAGGGACCCACATTCAAATAAGAACCAACAAAATAAGATCTTTCTTCCGAATCTTATCTCTTATATTTTACTACCGAGGTACCCGGTACCGTGACTGGAAAGGGGAAATGAGTGACATTGACCCTGATTTAGTTTAAACAAATTTATTCAGTATATGTGTAATACAATCATGCATACCGGTGTAGCAATATAAACACTGAAAGGGCCCTGATTTCCCGACTAACCGCTTATGTTCATATGACTTACACAGCTCCATGGTGTAGTAAAATACACTTATATAATCCTCCAGTCATGAAAAGTTCATTTACAGCCAATATTTATAGAAATATTTACATATTACTTATGACAACATACAGAAAAAAGCCAAATAGTACATTATCATATGTACCACGATATCCTTTAAAACGTACAGGGTTGGAGGGTCCCGGGTTCGATCCTACCAGTGCCCAAGTAGTGGCAGCTAGTGTCCTTAAGCAAGACACGGATAATTTCACATTGTCCCCATTGATTCCATTTGGAGCGATTAATATTATATCATGATGACTTAAGAATTGGAACCAGTTTTAAACTGCTAAGTTAGCGTTCTCTGTGTCAATAATTTAAGCATCGTTAAATATTATCGGTTATCTATCTGAAGCAATATTCATCGAAATATGTTATCCACAAAGTAGTCCATTTATTGTCACTTTCACATACAGACCTCCGTCATCAAAACAAGATTGGATAGAAAAGTTCCAGTGCCAAATTGCATCTGTATCTGATAAATACAATGAATACTATATCTTAGGTGACCTTAACTTAAATTATGACCCAGAAACCGGATTTAAAAATGCCAAATGGTCAAACATGTTACTAAAATTCGGATTAACTCAATTAGTCACATATCCAACAAGAGTTACAAAATCAAGTTCTTCTATAATAGATCACATTTACTGTACGTCAACGGATAATGTTATCGAAGTCACTGTTCCTCAAATTAGCATAAGCGATCACTATCCGATATGTTTTACACGTAAAATGAGAAAAAAGTACAAATCATGTAGTACCATGCATACGACAATACAATATAGATCATTTTCAAAATTCAATGAGAACAATTTTAGAAATCATATTTTACACTCCGGGTTGGATACTATTGAGACTGTAAGTGATCCGAATCTCTCACTTGAAACGTTTTATGAAATATTTAAAACAGTATTAAACGCCCATGCTCCTTTGAAAACAAAACGTATTAAACACACGTACCAGCCAGAATGGTACACAAACGAAATAAAAGATGCGCGAAAACAGCGAGATTATCATCATGACAAAAAAGACTGGCCCAGTTATAAATTTTGGAGAAATAAAACCACAAATCTCATTGAAAAAGCAAAGGAAAATTACTACACTGAAGCAATTAAAAATAACACAGATTCAAAGTTTATATGGAAACATATAAAAACTGTCACAAACACTGAAAATCCCAAACAAATTTCTATTCCGGTTAAACTTGTCAAAGACGACACAGTTCTAACGAATGTGCATGACATCTTGAATTGCTTTAACAAACATTTCATAAACATTTCGAGATTTATTTCGAAGTCTCCTCTAAATAAAAATGCGTTTAATGATTTAAAATTGCAGCTAGACTCAAAGCTCAAAAATATATATTTTCATTTAAAATTGATAACTCCACTTGACGTTAAACATATTATTGATAAGTTAAGCATCACTAAAGCAACAGGGGAAGATGGCATAGGTCCTAAAATATTAAAATTATGCACTGACCAAATTGTAATTCCAATAACAAGTATTATAAACTGTAGTATTGAAACTGGCATTTTTCCAGACAGATTGAAAAAGGCTTATGTTATTCCAATATATAAAAATGGGGTAAAAGATGATCTATCTAATTATAGGCCTATTTCCATTTTGAATACAATCTCAAAAATATTTGAAAGACATATTGCAAACCAGCTTCACGATTACTTTAGTAAAACAGATATCCTTCATTCAACACAGTCAGGCTTCAGAAAGCACCATTCTTGCCAGACTGCTCTCACATACATGACTGATACATGGATAAAGGCTATAGATGAAGGCAATTTTGTAGGAAGTTTATTTCTTGATCTTAAAAAGGCCTTTGATCTAGTTGATCATGACATATTGTTGTACAAATTAAAATTGTATCATTTCAGTGAAAATGCAATATCATGGTTTAAGTCATATTTACAATGCAGGAAACAATATGTTAAAATTGGACAAAATGTATCTAGCACACTGGATGTTAAAACAGGAGTTCCCCAAGGGTCGATATTAGGTCCTTTGTTGTTTTTAATTTTTGTAAATGATCTGCCTTTGATAGTAAAAAATACAAATCTAGATATGTATGCAGATGATTCCACTTTATACAGTTTTGGCAAAAATGTATCGACTATAGAACATAATTTGCAGGAAGACCTTAACTACATTCAGCGCTGGTGTGATTTTAATAACATGGCCCTTAACCCTTTGAAAACTACTTGTATGTTGTTAGGTTCAAAATATAAGCTCGGGCATACTAAACTTTTGAACATTTTCCTTAGTAATAACATGATACAAAACGTTGAAAAGCAGAAACTTCTTGGATTAATTGTAGATCGATCTTTGGACTGGAACTATCAAATAAAGGAAGTTTGTCGTAAAATAAATGTTAAATTGAACCTTTTTAAAAGGATATCACGATATTTGACAAATGACATAAAAAAGATTTATTACAATTCCTATATTCTACCAGTGTTTGATTATTGCTTCAATATATGGGGGAATTGTAGTCAAACAAATATTTACAAATTATCGAAACTGCAAAAAAGATCTGCTAGAATAATCTTACAGCTTCCATTTAGAACTCCTTCATACACCATGTTTAAACAACTGTCCTGGTTGCCATTAGATGTACGATTAAAGTACCATATAGGCGTTCTTGTATACAAGGCAGTTAACAAGCTAGCCCCCGACTATTTTTGTAGATTAATCAGAAAATCCGAAAATAAAATCTACGCTTTACGGTCCGCGACAAATAGAGATCTTACAAGCTCAACACCGCAATCACAATACTTAAAGAAAACATTTGAATATTCAGGAATGTGTATCTGGAATGAGATTCCCGTAAGAACAAGAAACAGTAAAACCTTAAAGCATTTCAAATCTTCATTTTTCAAACTTCTCATAAATAATTTATATGGAGAATCCAGATCGTTGACTTTACCTTAACACAGTGTGAATGTATTATAGCTTTTGAATTTAGTTCTGCTCAAATCAATCTCGTAACTTGTTATTGTTGTTTTGTTTATACTATGCATTTTGTAAGAAGGCCTCATGTTAGATAAGTTTTGTTTTAAACATATAGACTTAATGAGTTACCTTCTATAAATAAAGATTATTATTATTATTATTATTATTATTATTAAATATAACCTTTGTGCTTCCGTTTAAATAAGAAAACTGATACAAGGTTGAGTCGGAAATTTCAACCTCCATCTCACCGATACCATAAAACCCCACTCCTGAGTAATATGCACTTCGGAGTACTTGGGAGAGGAAATTAGCTGTACTATGATGGTTCACGTAGTATATCTTCTACTTAGAGGCAATGGCTAAAGGCTTTTGAAATGTGTAAGTTGAGTCTACCAAGTCCAACGCGTGTGCATTTTTTCTTCTTATCAATATCTTCAGACAGTGCTATGTTGCCGTGGCGCCGCGCCTATTTTTCGAAATAGTATTCTTTCCGCTTGGACGGTCTCTAGAAGATCTACACAACGTGTCAACTTTCGACTTCTCCTTCCCCTAACGAATTTCTTAGAAAATTAAAGAAAACATCGCGTCAGCCTACAACTACAGACCAACATGAGCATTACAAAGGCCGAACTCGTACTTTTATTAACATAGTCTTTTAAGGTCTTTTTAAATTTTATCTATCATAATCATGCACAAAATAAAATTTAACAACTGTCCCAGACAACGCGCCTGCTAGTTATAATCGTTTAAGAATATTATGAGCAGTAAAACATAGACATAGACATGCTGATGGAGCCCCGGCCAATTTATGTCTTTTTATAGACCTACATGTATGTAGGCCCGTGGCCTTCTGTTGTCCACTAGAACACATTGCTTCACTAAACCAGCACTGTAATTTTTAATTATAATTGATAACAATAAAGATTGTCTTACAGACACAAACTTAAATGTAGTCATTATATCTCTGTATCTTTTAAACATTTTTTCCGGATAGTTACCATAAATTATGGGACGGAATATAGTCGGGTCGGACCTGTAGAAGTTATTTCCCCTGAGCATGTTTTCGCCATTTGTAGGAAGTAAACAAAGACTTGTGAAAATCGGTGGATTCTCCTATGTTCAGTAGATTTTGGCGCTTATACGACAGGTGGTTTGGTGGATGGATTCCATTTTCAGGGATGGCCTCGGAAAGCAGTATCATCAGCGTGTATAAACACACGGATAAGCCAACAAAAGCCTGGTCAGAAATCTCAGTGAAACAAACTGTTACCAAGGTATGTTAATAATTTGACGTTGAAGTTAATAACAATTAAGTAACTGTCAATAAACTTACATCGCAGTACCTGTCGGGTGTTTACATTTACCAATTGTTGATCTTGTAACTTTAAGATATTGGATTACCGGGGTAGGCTTAAAAAAAAGTTTGATTCCTGTAACCCTACCGACCCTCATTTTTTACCCTCTACCAAAAAGTTTTATGACCCTCAAAAAAAATAGCATGAACATTTCTATTTTCATGGAATTTGGTTTTTCCTGCGTTCAAAAAACTTTTTTTTATCGATTACATCAAAGACCTAGTAATAGCTGAATACTGTTATGGGTATCCATCAAATTACAAGCTCATATTTAAAAAAAAAAAAAATTCCCTACTGACTGACCAATCTTTTTTCCCCAGTACATTACAGGAAACAGGCCTTAACAACTTCAAGTGTTCATAAGTACTAATATCTGTTGTGAGACTATTACCAAGGTAGATGGCATAATTATGTTTCCTCGAAATACTTAGTAGCTACTGCCTGGCGTTTTATTTCCGGACGAAAATGACACATTTTCTATATTTGCCGGGTTATTGTTTAACAAAAATGTACCAAATTATCACCATGCATACCTCATCCCTTCTTCAACGAGACTATGTTTACCTTTTTGCTTTGTGACAACTTCCGCTTTATATAATGAGGCCCCGAACGGGGTTTACTTTCAGGTATGTTTTTAACGTAGTACAGGATACATTTCCGACACTTTGGAAAAGGCGTTGTACTTTCATTTTTTGTTGAAATTAGGCGATTTTTTGGAGCGAGAATATTTTTTGTTTTGATTTTGAATAAATGCTGGCTTATTTCTGTTCATTTCTTACAATTTTATACGGTTTCTAGACAGGAAAATAGAAACCTATAATCAACGTCATCAACCGACATTGTAAGCGGGTAGGTATAAACACCGAAATGGAAATTTAACGGCGAAATGGGCGAAACAAAGGGGTTTGTTCGAGTTGCTTCCCTTGTTTGGGAAAGTTGAACTTTTAACGTCTAGCGTCTTCAATCCTTTATAAAGTTGATTTTAATTCCAAAATATTTACGGTGCACACATTGTAAACGTTGCATTTATTTTGGAAATGGATATTTGTGTTATGAGGTTTAATACGTTCTTAAATTGAATTCTACGTCCGTCTGGTATCAAGAACAGCATCATTAAAAATTTAAAGTGCACATCAGGGCCATCTTCATAATGCTGCATGATGCGCATGCGCAGTTATACCGTTTTCCTCTAAGCATGTTTACAGAAAAGATAGGATGTGCGAGTAAGTTTTAATGAACTTTTGTTGCCGTATACTCACCAGAAACAAATGAGTGTTGTTCATCTGCCAAAAAACAAGCTTCCTAATGATTGCTTGTGCTGGATAAAGACAAAACGTAAAAATATAGCTTAAAATGGGGGTGTCCGGAAATAGAACCTGTCCGGAAATAAGTCGCCAAGCAGCAAATATTTAACAATAAAAATACCACCCTAAAGGGACATACCCTATTATAACTGATATCAAACTAGATATTACCTCAAACCATAGATAATAGAATATTCGGAAGTTTTATAACTTAACCTAAAAGTTTTAGCTATGCACTCCAGTCATTATTGACAAAATCAGCTGTTAAAAAAATGTTGCAGTACCGTAAACCATTCATAATCTATGTTGTTGTTGTACAATTAATGAGTGGATAGTGATTTATTACAGACAGATTAATTGTGGTAAAATGAGGCATAACTTTTCATCATATGTTGTTCTTTAAAATATTGTTTATTTATCATTTTTTGTTCATTGAACACATAATCTGTGTTTCGAGAATATAATCTGCTAGATGTAGGGTATGTCTACGGAAGCCCAATAGTGCCACTTTGTTTGTTTTTTAATTGATTTTTTCAACATAACTAAGTTGAAAATTCAAGATACTAAGTTGAATATTCAAGATACTAAGTTGAAAATTCAACTTACTAAGTTGAAAATTCAAGATACTAAGTTGAAAATTCAAGATACTAAGTTGAATATTCAACATACTAAGTTGAAAATTCAACTTCCTAAGTTGAAAATTCAAGATACTAAGTTGAATATTCAAGATACTAAGTTGAAAATTCAACTTAGTAAGTTGAATATTCAAGATACTAAGTTGAAAATTCAACTTACTAAGTTGAATATTCAACATACTAAGTTGAATATTCAACATACTAAGTTGAATATTCAAGATACTAAGTTGAAAATTCAACTTAGTAAGTTGAATATTCAACTTACTAAGTTGAATATTCAAGATACTAAGTTGAATATTCAACTTAGTAAGTTGAATATTCAACTTAGTAAGTTGAAAATTTAAGATATTAAGTTGAATATTCAAGATACTAAGTTGAAAATTCAACTTACTAAGTTGAAAATTCAAGTTACTGATTTTAGTACTTAGTATCTTGAATTTTCAACTTAGTAAGTTAAATTTTCAACTTAGTAAGTTGAATTTTCAACTTAGTATCTTGAATATTCAACTTAGTATCTTGAATATTCAACTTACTAGGTTGAATATTCAGCTTAGTATCTTGAATATTCAACTTAGTATGTTGAATTTTCAACTTAGTATCTTGAATTTTCAACTTAGTAAGTTGAATTTTCAACTTAGTATCTTGAATTTTCAACTTAGTAAGTTGAATTTTCAACTTACTATCTTGAATATTCAACTTAGTATCTTGAATTTTCAACTTACTATCTTGAATATTAGTATCTTGAATATTCAACTTAGTATCTTGAATTTTCAACTTAGTAAGTTGAATTTTCAACTTAGTATCTTGAATTTTCAACTTAGTATCTTGAATATTCAACTTAGTAAGTTGAATATTCAACTTAGTATCTTGAATATTCAACTTAGTAAGTTGAATTTTCAACTTAGTAACTTGAATATTCAACTTAGTAAGTTGAATTTTCAACTTAGTATCTTGAATATTCAACTTACTATCTTGAATTTTCAACTTAGTTATGTTGAAAAAAATCAATTAAAAAACAAACAAAGTGGCACTATTGGGCTTCCGTATATGTCCCTGTAAAGTAACTACATTTTATTTTCTATTTGCCAATCCTCAATTAAAAGGACATACCAAACTAAATAACCTCCAAAACATAAATAATAGAATCTTTGGAAGTATTATAACTTAACCTAAAAGTTTCAGCTATGCATTCCCAGTCATTATCGATAAAATCAGCATTTTAAAATAAACTGCAGTACTGCACAGTAAACCATTCAATAATCTTTGTAGAGTTGGTGTTGTACAATTAATGTGTGATAAACAAAAAGAATAAGGTACGTGGAACACACAGACAAGACGGGTCAGGTTTATATACTTTTAATATGATACCGACGTTTCGACTATACAATAGTCTTCATCAGGGTACAAATATATAAAAAGTATTGACTGAAGTGCAATTTCTGCGGTTTTTTAATGTCACGTGACTTGGTCTATTTTTAGAAATATTGTCAAAAGTTATTCTGTTGATTTCATTATATGTATTTAAAGAAAAAGATGAAAATAAATGTTTAAAAAGGTTTGAAAACTGTCTTATTTATTTAAAAATACCGTAAATGGAATAAATGTAGATATCTTTGTCTAAAGTGTTTATATAGTCGTCTCTCTCATCTTGGCAGATGGTTATGTTACTGTCACATTCTGTAGGGTCTTGTGGCGTTGGTGAGTTGATACGGGATCTGTAAGGTGAAAGTGGTAATGGTGATATGGGTTGTTGCACTGACATTCTTCGAAAGATTTTGTCACAGTTTAATGGTGGTTTTGTAGGTGATTTCATCTGGCCTTGGACTATTCGGAACTTAGGCGTGATTAGCTTACTTTTTGTTGGTAGTTTCTCAAAGGGAGGTATCCAAGGTTTCACTGACATGGCATCATCCTTTTTCATGATTCTTGACTCTTTGGTTGTTTCAAATCGTTTTATTTCTTCTATCCCGTGTGTTTTTCTGCAGTGTCTTCTTAGATCGTATAGTGTTGTGTATTTCAGTTCACAGTAGAAGCAACCATATAGTGTAACTGTGTGTTACTGTGTAATTAATGTGTGAATGCAATTTATTACAGAAAGCCACTATACTTATTAACTGTTGTAAAATGAGACATTTTTCGCCATAGGTTCTTCTTTGAAATTGTATTTATTCATCATTTTACATTCATTGAAAACATAATCTATGTTTCGGGAATATAATCTGCTACTATATACTATAGGGAGTGCCTCTTTAATCATCTTCCAAAATTTCCAAGATCAGTTTTGTGAAAAAACAACATTTAATTTAATACATGTATCCAGTTCTGTTATCATTCATTCAATAAATAAATTTCTCTATCCAAAAAAATTTCAAGGTGAGCAATAAGGGGTTTAACCTAGATCTACTGACTAAAATTAGTGAAAATACTTAAATATGCTCAGATTGTTTATATTTGTGTGAAAAGCAGTAAGTTACTAACAAAACATTGAAGAACCAAAATATTGGGTTTTCAAAATTTGTCACCCCTTTTTGGCCCAATACCATGAAAACAGTTGTTTTAGGACAAATAATTGAAATTTAGGCTGATATGGTGAAATTAACTTGTGTCACTGCTGCAGAAGTTGGAGTATTTGTGGTCACTTGAACATTCCAAGCGGGGTGTTTATAGTCAAACCAATTAGATGCTGTCATGAAAAAACACTGGTTAATTTTACATACGGACAATATCTCCACTGACCAGATTTTGTCACTACATAATTTGTTGACAATGTGACAAACATGAATTAAAATTATGAAATAAAAGTTATATGTATTTAAAGAAAATTAAAATAACAGTAAATTTATACCAAATAATTAATGCTTTAAACCTTGCCAGGAAGTAGAAAGTTGGTAGAAATTTAATAAGGACATGATGCAGTAAATCTTCCATTGTTTTGGTTCTTTGTTGTTGGTTTAATTTTAATGGACGGAATTTGACTGTCACAAAATATAAGCAATCTGAACGTTTTAATTATTTTGACGAGCCATATTTTTTTTGCTGTGTATTTTATCAGATTTTTAAACTACTGTGTGTAAATTACTTCAATACGGCAAGGTTTAAACCACTAGTTAAGTAATTATGCTGAAAATATGGACATCTGAATTAATGGGACACTGATGTGAAGTATAAAGAGGAATTCTACTTCAACAAGTACTTGGTGAATGATTGTACATAACGTGAAATACCGATATCTTATTGCTAACATTTCTAGCTCACCTCTGCACATGTTCCCTTGTCTATTTTAACCATTCATTATATAAGAGTTATGACAATCTCTGTGATATGTAGTTGTGCCAACTAACCCAATGCACTAATGCATAATGTATTCTGTTTTACCCATTCTAATATCCTCCTTTCTGTACAACAAATTATATGTACACATATCTTGCAGGGTACACATATCTTGCAGGGATTTTAAGGTGTTATCTTTTACTTTTAAACCCCCACACATGGCCATAATGTTCAGTTTTGAACAGTAGCCATTACATTAAAAGGAATGATTATCTAAAGTAACAATATTTAAAAATATGTGTCTTAGTTGACATTACACATTTATCAATATATTTCTGCTTCAAATATATTTTCAGGTGAATCCTATACCGCCATCAACACCAATATCACTAGATAAACTCAGGGTAGTCTGCATCTCAGATACACATGCCAAGATTGAGGCAGTACCTGGTAAAGTTCCTGAGGGGGATATTCTGATACATGCAGGAGATCTCACAAATATTGGACTGGCAAATGAAGTGAAGAAATTCAATGATTTTCTTGGTATGTTTTCTTAGAAACCAGAAACTAAACTTTGATTTATAAGTCAAAGAACACTAAGACATGCAGAAAATCATGATATTATTTTCATCTTGGAAAATCTTGCTATTAGTTTCATAATGGAAAATGATTATATTAGTTTCTTATGGAAAATCATGATATTAGTTTCATCATGGAAAATTATCATATTTAGTTTCTGACATTATGGAAAATCATAATATTTATAGGACTAAAGTTTCATCATGGAAAATCATAACATTATATTCATCATGTTCTTCATGACGAAGAATTGAACAATCCATGAAAAATTAAATATGTGAGGTAAGAGCTTATGTGGTCAAGTGGTTACTGTCGCTGGACGTCAGACTTGAAATCATGTAACCTCCGAGTCATAGATTGAGGGTCATAGATTTGAAAGCTGCTTATGATCATCACTGTCTCTGTATGTAAGAAAGTTGACAGTTTCATTGTCATTGAGGAAAGGGTTCAAGTACTTGTCCTTCCCAGGAACCATGGTTAACTGTCAGCCCTTAAAAATGACTGAAATATGGTTGAAATTGGCATTAAACCATTGAAATATTATTTCTCAACAAAATGTACATGCATCCTGACAAATATTTATCCTATTTATTACATAACAGTCTAGTAAAGTATTATACATGTACATACACTGTATATACATGCATGTAATTGATTTTGGTCTTCATTTAATCTTGCAAAATTCAGATCTATGCCGATTGGTCAAAATGGCTTTCACCTAAACCATGTCCTAAACCCAAAATGTCTTTATCTTTGTATGTAGTATGAATGAAATCATTCAGTGTTGTTCAAGTTGTGCTCTGCAAAAGCAAATGTAATGCTGTAATTATGATATGTTGCAAAAATAGACCTTCTATGCTCCAGACAAAAGAAAATGTTATTGATTGGCTGTCACATACATGTAAACAGGGACTATTTGCATGTCCTTGTTTGCCTTCGACGGGAGAAGGGAAATAGTGAAAAATAAAGAAAACATAAGATTAGGCTGTAAATTTATCCAGGGTCCGTATATTACAGTAATATACGGACCCTGATTTATCTTACTATACTTTGCCAATTTCATTTATTACAGATTCACTACCACATAAAGTGAAAATAGTGATAGCAGGAAACCATGATCTAACCTTTGATGACGATTTAGTGAAAAACAGGCGAGACTACCTCAGAAGAAACTTCGGAGTTTCTGACAAAGGTATTGTAATGAATGACTTTTCCTTGTTTTGCATAATATCATTTGGGAGGGAATGGCTATGATGTACATGATGGATTATTAAAAACACCGCCTATTGGTTGTATCTTCTTAAGAATTGTCAGAAAGCAGGGTTTTTATACTGCAAATAACTCCCCACCCCCTATTTCTGACAACTCTTTTTCTTGAAGAAGCGACAGAAATAGCAAAGAAAGTCATACATTTATACGTCATGAATGTTGTAGAGTAGAAAAGAAAACAGTTCTGCCATTGTTCAATCAGTAAATGCAAATTCTATATATAATTTTTAAAGAGATCTTAAGATTTGAGCATGACGTTTGAAATTCAGTAGATTGAAGCGCGAGAAGTAATAATTTCACCGGATTATAAGATTTATTTGATAAAATATTCTTATATGTTGTTGGTGAATTCATTTGTCATGGTAAACACTAAGTTTTCGTCTATTTTTAGACACAAAATCGTTCACGTGCATGTTGTTTTATTCCCTGACAGTACGCAAGTTTAATAACTGTTTTTAATTTAAAGCATAATAAATTTATTAATAATTATATTTGAAAATTGAGAAAAGCACTAAATAATTTCATACTATTCTAATCTGGATTTCAGTGTATACTGTACCCTAGTAAGCTTCTGTGTTCTTGACAATGTCTTTATGGACAGTGGTACTTAAATGGGCTGTATATGGCCATTTGACCCGTCTTGTCAAGCAATATGCAATACAAACTTGTAAAATGCAAACAAGAATGACAACTGTTTGTTTAAAAATTGATGAGGGCAAGATTTTTACTTCAGGGTTTGAACAGGTATTGGAGCAGTATAACGTCAAGAATATAAAAGAACTGCTGACAAAATGTGTGTATCTGGAAGATGCTGGTATCGATGTGTGTGGAGTCCACATCTATGGTTCACCATGGTAATTGCAGTTTAGTGTATTAAAATGACTTTGATAAAACAGATTTTAGTTCACTTGAACTAAAGACACAAAATTAAGCTGCTGGTGTCGGTAAATGTCTGTCACTCATTTAAGTGTTTTGAATTTTAGCATAAACAATTCTAACGCATTCTCAATCATATGAACGATTAATTAGTGTCAGATGATGTTTCTTGTCCGCTCTATATCTCTTTTACCCTGGAAAGATTTTATTTAATTCACCTGCTGAAGACGATGTCAGAGCAGAACCAATGAGCCAGTCACTTGGCTCAAGGTCACATCTTAAAGTCAAAGGTTTGAGTCTTGAATTTCCTGTCCGCTCCTCATCTCCTTATCCGGTTGAAGGATTTTTATGAAACTGTGGTCAGATGTTTACCTTATAATTTTGATGTGCAGAACCCATGATCTGGCCACGTCGACTCAATATCACAACTTAAGGTCTACGATTTGAGTTTATCTGCTCAGTGTATTCTTTTTAGAAATCTACGGTGTGAACCTCCGAGAGAAAACTACACTCGGTAACATTAACTCCTTCAATGTTCCTATTTGCGGCGGGGGATAAAGCTTCCTTGTAGTCTGCCTTGTTAGATTTAAAAATAAAATTTCAGGCAGCCAGAGTTTTGTGATTGGGGATTCAACCTTCCACGAGGAGAACAATGTCTAGAAAAATGGAATATGATACCAGAAAAAACTGATATACTCATTACGCATGGACCTCCAATTGGTAATGAAATCATTTATTTTTTATTTGCAAACATGTTCAGGTACATTTAGTTTCCTATATTATACAATCATAATGTGTATAATTCTCCGCAAAATTGTTTAGAGGGTCAGCATGTTTTCATATCAAAATACATGTATGTTGAATATACTCTTAAGTTACAGTCAGTGCCATGGGGTAGTTTGCATAAGCTGATGTAAGAAAGAACTATTTTAACAATATCATCATTTCAACACAAATGCATTTGTAATAAAGTGAAAATCACCAAAAGTATTTATAAAGAGGCTATAGATAAAATAACATTGTTTTCACCTCTAGTAAAATTTGACATTCATGTTCACCCCATTTTGTTTAAGCTTATTGAGTACGAACATGTACTCGCATGATACATACATATTATAGATGTGTTTTATCAGGTCATGGAGATACATGCTTTGATAATAACAGAGCAGGGTGTGTGGAACTTTTGAGTACAATACAACAGAGAGTTAAACCAAAATACCACATATTTGGTCATATTCATGAAGGTAAGACATATATAACATGTTTTCATAAGCATCATTTGCTTTTCTATCTGTTGCTATCTACAGGTTTCTTTGCCTGATACATGTGTCTGACAGAGGCAGATGGTTGTTTATAAGCATGGCTATATTATTCCAAAGCATAATCTTTCTCGGATGGTTTCCGTGTGAATGGCCAATTGAATTAAGGTCATTCCTATATTTTGTAATCAATTTGTCAGTATCTGCCATATTTACTACGAAAGACTTGATTCTTTGAGTACAATATTTAGTTCGAGCTCACTTGTGCATAAAATGTTCATGTTTAGCTCTTGTAACCACACTATGTCCGGCGTCGTGAGTAGTTTTTTGTGCCTCGTGTGTTGTCAACTCAATTCAATTCGTGTTTATTGATAAAAATAATAATATATTGCAAAAAAACCCACAACCTATCATCAAAAACATTTGGTCATACAAAAATGTACATTCAAATCATTTCTCAGGAATTATTGCGGTACGGATCTTTCTCAAGAATGCCCAGTCCTCTTACCCGTCTAAAGAGTACTAGTATACATTTAAATTACATGTATACTAATGTAATGATGTTTTCGAGTCAGAGGAGCATGTGTTGTCATTTTCCATCCACGATCATGAGGAAATCTCAGTTATCTATTGGGAGGCAGGACAGTTTGTTAGAAGCCAATGGACAATTTAAGACATAAACTTAAAAGATACAACTTATATTACAGAGTGACTGCCAAAGATTAAAGATAATGAGACATGGACGTAGAAAAGAAAGATGCAGTGTAATCTTTCATGTCAATAAATGTGCATTTTTTCAGGTTATGGCGTTACAACTGATGGGCATACCACATATATCAATGCGTCAACATGCACTCTCAGATACAGGCCTGAGCATGAACCTATTGTGTTTGATTACCCTGTGCCGGAAGGTCATATAAAAGATGAACTTCTGAAAATACTGCCCCAGAGGCTTATACGAGGGAAAGAAATATAGAGCTTAAGGATAAGGTGCCTGCAATAAAATGAAGCATGCATGTAGCTTAAAAATGTTTCCCACGACATCAAACAGACGTTTGGAATAACATGTATGAGAGACTATCTATGTGTAATCATTATACACTTTCTTGTAAAAGATATTGAAACTGTGATAAAGATATTTAATCTTAAGTTTCTCCAAAAATATATATTTGGATTCATAATCTCCGGCGTCCGTCGTCTTTCGTATGACATTGTGTGTCGTGTGTCTTCTAATGTTTTTAAGAGGTTCCGGGAGTTATTTGTTACATTGTACTACCTCATATTAAGCTCTTTTTGACTCTTGTCTACTTGTACAGATCAGTAACTTTATTTGCCTTTTAGAAATCCATGCAGTGCACCTATGAGAGAAAACGACACTGAATAACAAATTTCCTTCAATGTTCCTATATGTGGCAGGGAATATAGCTGTCGTTATCACTGCCTTGCTTTTAAGCTCACTCTGGAACAACAGGCAAGTGCCAGAGTGAGCTATTAGGTCACTCAACGTCCGTCGTCTAAAAATTTTCATTCAAGCGACGTCTCTGAAACCACTTGGCCAATGTTGATGTAACTTGTTAGATATGTTCCTTGCATGACGCTCTATAATAGTTGTTCAAATAATTCCATTCTATGCAGAACTCTGGGTGCAAAACAATGGAAAGAAAAGAACTTTCAAAAACTTCGACTCAAGAACAGGAAGGCACATAACTTAGATATTTGGCATGTGACAATGTCTAGTGGACCTCTACCAAGAGTGTTCAACTAAAGACCCCCGGGTCAAAACTGATCCAGCCTGGGGCGTCGCTTAACTTTATATAGGCTTATATAGGAAACACTTTAAAAAATCTTCTCTGAAACCACGAGGCCTAGAGCTTAGATATTTAGCATGTAGTATTGCTAGTGGACCTTTACAAAATTGTTAAAATTATGACCCACGTGTCAAAATTGTTAAAATTATGACCCACGGGTCAAAATTGACCCCGCCCTGGGAGTCACTTGACTTAACATATGCTTATATAGGGAAAACTTCATAATCCTCCTCTCTGACACCTCAGACATTGAGCATGTAGCATTGCCTAGTAGACTTCTATCAAGATTGTTTAAATCATGACCCCGAGTCAAAATTGACTTTATTTTACATACTAGGAAAATCTTTAAATTTGCTGAGGAAAAAATAAATTCATGAAAACAAATGGTGTTGGTTTACTTCAACAGAATAATTAATGTATGAAAGGGAGATAATAAAATCGCACAACTTGATCCAAGAACTTGGGTGCATAAAACAATTTGTACAAGGGACCCTTTTAACATGTTTAATGCATCGGCCCTTGAACCACTTGAGTGTAAAGACTTCTGACCGGTCTTTTAAATAGTGTTACTCATTGAAAGCCCACGAGCTAAGTCAACTCCGAGTTTCATTTGAAACGAAGGTTTATCACAATATGTTCTGTTAAAATGTTATTGTGTTACTTTGTCAGAATTATATTCGTATTTGCGACAAGTTGTATATTTAAAATGATACAGAAAAGGAGTGCCTGTCAAATGTTCCTTCCTTGTTTGTTATGTATTTAATTACTTCTCGCACATTATGCATAACCCTGAGAGCGTCACGGTTTCCAACTCTGCTACTGACCCGACTTATGTTTCTTACCTAGCCAAGGATAAAGGTCTAGAACTGGTAGTTTGGTAAATTGCTAGGTTTTACATAACTTGAATACTGTTGAAAAATTCAGTTCGACCTAGAAGTTCTTTAGACCCATGTGATATAGAAGTGCATGCAAACAAATAATGTTGTAATGTTGAATGTGATGGGGACGTGCATTCAATGTGTGATATACATTTTACATTGCCGCCTATCTACATTGTATAACCAACTAAGATATAACCAAAAACTGTTTTATTAGGATCCTGTTTGTACTAGACTACGTGATAAAATTACTGATTTACATGAAGCTTTGGTTAATGATTAGCAGTACAATGTATATCACAGATAATTTCGATGCTGTATTTCCACAACCAACGAAGACATTACCGTAATCAGTGATGTTGTAGGATCTTGCTGTACCAGCCGAGACAATTATTTCCGCTAGTATTCATATACTATCCCTGTATGTATTACTTCCTATATCCTTTGGACACCGGCATATTTTGTTACACACTCGACAGACATGCATGCGTTTTTGTAAACACTGTACATCACGTTTTGGCTACTTTCGGTTTACTGCGCGTGTTGTATACGTCAGCAAATAGATTGAGCTGTAACATGAAAGTAAAATTTCCATTGGCCCACCTACAGAGGTCACGCGCAGGGGTCACCCTGCCTGCTAACCTGCGCATGGACTTTTTTTTTTTTTTTTTTTTTTGCTAACGGGAGGTCAATTTCAAGCGTTCTCATAAGATGTCAATATACCTAGGTTTGAGTACGACATGTCTGCTTTATGTCTGTGAAAAAATATTTGCACGCGCTCAAAACACTATCCCACAGGGGCCTGTACGCGAACGTTGGTAAAATGAAAATTTTCAAAGCTGGTAAAATTGTGTCCAAGGTCATTTTCAAGGTCGTGTAAAAGTGTCAGCATTTGCCTCGGACGTCTGAGTTTTCAACAGTCAGGAGCTGTCGGCATAGCCTTTAAATTCATACAGACAAAACGTGTTCCATACGGTCACTGTCACTTCTATGGAAGGCCAAACCTGTCTTAACCCGCGTATACGTTTTATTACGTTACAGGTGTTCAAAGGATACCCAACGGAAGTCGGTGTGTGTTGTAGGCCTAACACTTGACAGATAGTCAACCAATGCAGACATCGCTAAAGTCCGTCTTGCTTAAGGAGATAAAAATATTTCATGGACTGTTTATATCCTAGAAAAACCAGGGCGTCCATTCAATACGTAAACTTTACAGTTTCGAGACTGTATAGCGTAGATATCCGAAGCGTATCAAGAGAAGTTGAGAGTTATCTCCCTTTAATTTCGAGTAAACTAAATGTGTTACGCCTATAATCAATAGAAAATAGTTACCGTATGCCTACCTGCGTCGTGCCTGGCATTAAAATGATATCGGGAGGTAAACGTGCTCAGAAACAAGGTGCCTCATAAGTCAGAAATGGCTGACCCTTTAAGCAGAGGTGACACTACATTAAACAAACACTTTACATACATTTACAAGTATCTGGTCTCTGGGACACTAACGATCAACAATGGCCTTCTACCAGCTGCCATATCAGTAAAATAAAACAATGACAGATGTAGACTCTATGTATTTAAAAGAAACAAATAATAAATATATTTATTTAAATCACTTTTTACCGGATATCGGACCAGTTTCAAGCTTTGAAGCTTTAATGTAGCACAGAACACGCGCCTATTACCGGATGTCGGGCTAGTATCAAGCTTTGAAGACACATGTTATGTCTTTGTATGTTTAAATAAAACATTCTACAGCAAACTAGAGTATTGCGCTGAAGTACCTGGTAGACTGAAAAAAGAAAAGGAGTGACATCCGCCCACAGATGCTTTGGGTATGGACTCGCCATCCAATCTATACTTGTCCCATGTTGTACGGAACGTATATAAATACAAGATTTGAAACAACTGAAAACTCCAATCGCATATTGAATGCATGTGTGTACACCCCGGGTATTCGACTACTTCGAACGCAGATGGGTACTACTGACGACAGATGTATATACATGTACGTCATGACAGGCACGCTGGAATAACCCCGATAGTTTTATTATTTCTCTTTTTAGATCCGACCTTTTGCTTGATATAGGTAGTAATATGTTTAAACTAAGCATGTGTGAAGTTTTATGATAAACTGACGCCTTTTAAATAAAGAATTTCCCTAAAATGTTGAAAAAACAACGGTAATGTTGCCAAATATGACATTTATTTGCTTATAATAACAATATATATCAATGACCTTAGACACGTATACAGACAAATGTATAAAGTATCAATACAAACAGCCCTAGACTTTGAAATTAGTGGTATCGTTTTGATATAAGCAAATTTATAGAGGTGGGTGAAGATAAACGGATACGTCTGACGACCGAAGGAGATACGTACGAACGCAGATTGTTATAAAATGAGGATACGTATAACGGCAGATGTGTAACAAGTAGAAAGCAAGAATAGGTGTTTTCCAATCAGGATAAAAATTGGTTTTAAACTAATAACATTCAGTATGGCAGTTGTTTAGTCTATGTAGAAGGATCTAGCATGTATATACTGATAATAATTATGTATCCCACCTCCGTGAGAGACATATTTATTAGTGATACATGTCTGTCACTTTTTTTGTCATTAAGTGTCCACGCAGCTCCTCTGATGACACCACGTGGCTTTTGATGATTTCAAAAAGTATCTATAAAAGTGTGAATTTAGTTTTAAAGGGGCGGGGGGGGGTACAAAATTTTCGAAACGCCTGCGGATTAAAGCTAGTTATTTGCATATGCGTTATTTTAATAAGCATCATTGAATCCGTTATCAAATATTTACGGTAGCATTATTATGTCCGCTGCGCATTAATTATTAAATACTCTTAAATGATGCGTTGACAGTATACTGTTAATTGAAAATCTCTTAAAGATAAGATATCAATAAGCATTTGTATAAACATGTGTCATCAATAAAAGTAACTGTGTGACCATGGTTTCTAACTTTATATTTCGTGGAAGACTTAATTTTTGCAAGCGGTTCTGTGAGCTGGGTCATGCTATGGTGTCTTATGTTTTAGGCAATGTGACACTTCTATAAGTAAAACAAAACCGATAATATGCAGAGCATTTCTAAGCATATATATTTATATCATTTTGATACGACTTCTGACAGATGTTTTTAAACAATGGTATGTCCAGCTAGAAAAAACATTTATTTATCTAAATTGTTTTTTAAATCAAATGAAACAGATTCATCGGACTGACTGACAGACAAATTGGAGTCATTTACCCTCGCTACCAGCCGTAGTCATATGACCCAGCGTGGCTTATACTATTATTGTGCACTTATAGTTTATAATGTGCAAGTCCACTAACAATTTTCTAATATGTATTCGCACACACACAAACATGATGACACGTTTTGATAAGACACATTTTACAAAACATTTTATTAAATCACTCTAAAATGTATGAAGAGTCAAAACACTACGGACCTAAAATAAAATTGGTCCGTGACAAAACTCTTAAAATTTAGAGACTAAACCCGGTAACAAAATATATGACTGTCACGATAAAAAAGATCTATTTCTAAGAAGTACTCTTCCTTACATAGAAAATACCTGAAATTGCATGTCCGTCAACGGATTAATTGTAATGTTTGTCGGACAAAATGGCGGCTAGTAACCATATTCGCCACGTGTTGTAGCAGCTAGCTGTTTGATTGGTCTGATAAGAGATTATTATCTGTCAATCAAGAAACCTGGCGTAAGGTCAATTGAGCAGTGCCAAGCTTAGTTATGCACATCCGGTTCAGTGATTTTCGGGGATTTACATTGTATGGCCATTGATTCTTCAAATTTAATAATATTTTTGCTACTTCTCCTCTACCTTTGGCCAGATTTTCACCAAACCTATTAGAACACAATTGTCGTCGGCATGTTCCGGTTCATTGATTTCCATGGAAGTTGCAACCCTGATGTGTCATATTTCATAATGTCCGTACTAATTCTCCTAAACGCTGGAGCTGAATTTTACCAAACGTCACATGAGTGATCATTGTCAAGCGTAGTTGTACATTTCGTCAGCATGTTACAGTTCAATGAATTTTGCGGAACTATGTCTTTTGATGTCTCATATTCTAATATGCTTGTGCTACTAATCCTGTATCACTGGTCAGAAAACTACAAAACTACACAGAAGTGATTGGTGCGAAGCCTGAACTTGTGTATATCATCGGATTGTTACAGTTTAGTGGTATGCATTTTCAATTCTACTGAATGATGCTGAATAATAGGAGACATGCTTTTTTTCGTGAAAGATAATCTCTAGTTTAGAAAATTAATTGATAATGGGGTATCTAAGTCTACTGTAACGAAGTCTCTAAAATATCGATGTCAAGCTTCCCATGCACTAGTAACTAGTCAATGACTAAGAGACAATGTTACTACAAATAATCCACGGGAACAAACATGTTCATTTAACGCCAATGTAAAATATTATATACATTTGTACATTTGTAATTACATTTTTAGCCCGACTGTTCGAAGAATGAGGAGGGTTGTTGTACTCGCCCCAGCTTTTGCGTTGATCAAAGTCGTGTTATTAATATTAATAACTTCAAATCCGACAAACGTATCCACTTAACACTTGCCATACTTGTTTCTCATGGTAATACATACAAATGCAGTAAGTCACATATATTTTTGCGGAGTAATGCCTTAATTTGTATTATGATTTTGTAACAAAAAGTTAAAAGTCCGGTACCTCATTAATAAAAGATAATTTTACAAAAATCATTATGATACTGAAGTTTTCTATTTAGCCTTGACTTATAATTTACTTTTAATACATAGTTTTTCAGTTTAAGACAAAAACTAAAGTTATCAACAGTATTCCCATCGTAAGACTTATGTTTCATCTTTTATGTATCTGCAGTTCGTACATTGGCGTTTTACGTATCCACCGTCTGCGTTCATACGTACCCTATAATATTTTCATCTGTCGTCATAAGTACCCTCAAAAAGAACTCCATGCTTGTTTAAGTGTCAGTTGCAGCTGCTGTATCAGTCATAGCGAAACGAAAATATGTTTTTCTGCTACAGAAAATGTGAAGCTTTACGATTTATGCAGTTTTGGACTCTTTCGATTATTAGATTTCTTAAAATTCTGTTAAAAATCCGAAAAATTGCAATTTCTGGTCTGATTTCCGCAATTGTAACAACACGTCGATCATTTTTCAGCTAAACAATGGAGCATTGCCTAGTACAAATATATTGAATCTCATATTGAACGAAAACATTGTGAAAATGAATAAAAAAGAGAAGATATTAGGTATTTTCCAGCTTACATGTCGGGACGTTCATGTATATACATCTGTCGTCAGTAGTACCCATCTGCGTTCGAAGTAGTCGAATACCCGGGGTGGTGTAAGTAAGGAATAACTAACCGGTTTTTCCAATGCGAAACAATTTAAAAACAAATCCCACTCCAGACTACTTCGAATACGGTTGAAATAAGAGAATTTCGAGGAAAAACACTTCCGTCAGTTCTGCACAAATCACATTTAGTATATACAATGTATATGAAGTTATAAAACTAAGTTTCCCGCACCGTAGTACATGAAATAGCGTGGGCGGGGTACCAGTACGTTTAAAGCGCGGATTTTTTCTTGTGTTAGTACTGTCGCGGTAAATTTGAAAACAGAGTTATATTTTTGTGATCGATAAAGAGCATAGCCGGGTGCCTATAGTTTTCGTATCAGAACTATTTTTAGAAATGACATAAACAGTATACCTGAGTTTCAAATCTTGTATTTTATTGCATTCACGGTCACAATAAACATGTTATCAGGTAAGTAGAATAAAGAATTGCATCTGTATACACGTAATTGTTGGATGCATTTAAAGATACCGCAGTGAGCAGGGGCGAGGGTCAGGCCTAAGGGGTGAGGTCCAGACCCCAAGCATTTGTGCATCCGCCATGTTATCCAAAACAAACTGCTAAGAGTGACGTCCCTTTTTGAAAAAAAAAATTCTGCAACACTCGTGGGCCGTGTGCTCAATTTGTTCAAATGGTATGGCAAGATAATAGTCCATGACTGCTTCATTAACAAAAAATAAACTGTTCCGCCAGTTTTTGAAATTGCCGCGACACTGTGTTAACATGTACAGGTTCCGGTTCCATGTTGCGTCACATTGGTAAACGGAGAACCGGTTTTTGAGGGACATAACTCTCAGCAGTTTGTGTTGGATAACTTGGCGTATGTCACTCCTTTTCTAAATTCAGTCTACCGGGTACTTCAGTGGTTAAATATGAAAGTTATGATCCGGGGAAAATATGATCATATTTTGTTAGCTTGGTTCTTAAATAAATGAAGCATGGGGATGAACCTCATACCATTCAAAATCGGTAACTCATAAGCCGCTCAATTTAGTTTGATGAACATAAGTTATAGGGTACGTCCTTTTAAACTGCGAATATTGTAAATAACAACAATACTGTAATGCCATGGTTTCATAATGTTTATAAAAATGAGCTTTCAACATTGAAGTATTTCCGCAATGTAATAACCTTCAGCCAAATAGTTCCCGCTGTTTGACGTGCTCATGCATCTTCGAAAAAGGCATGCAAAGCTCTGTTCCGTTAATTAGTAACCATAGCATAATAGAAATTATAACGGCACGAAACAGTGATACAACACCTTATTTTTCTGCCTGCTGTCAATTAACCCGTTTTAGCATTATTGTTTCTAATACCGCGAGCTGTAAATTACCTCTTCAATTAAATGTGCAACCACAAACAATTTGAGGAAGTCAAGGGTCTTATCTAAAATAAAAGAATGATTCACTGTGTAAGCTATCGGATTCGACATGAACCAAGTACAATAACCAGATAAGTCGCGGGTTGTAATGTGTTTCATTATGGACATTCTTCACAATCGAGCTAAACGTAATGCACTGCCACAATGCACTGCCTGCAGTGAAACCCAGCAGATCATTCCAAATTTAATGTAAAATGTTATTTACTGCCACAATGCACTGCTGGTAGGGCAAACTTAATGCACTGCCACAATTCACTGCTGGCAGTGAAACGCAGCAGAGCATTCCAAATATAATGTAAAATGTTATTTACTGCCACAATGCACTGCTGGTAGGGCAAACTTAATGCACTGCCACAACGCACTGCTAGCAGTGAAACCGAGGAGAGCATTCCAAATACAATGTATAATGTAAAATTTCATTCGCTTCCAACAAGCACTGCTGACTTGAGGGCAAACTGAATGCAAACTACCATATTGCACTGCTTGCACGGTGAAACCCAGCTCCGCCTAGAAGTACGCTACAGTTGTCTACCTAAGAATGTTGATAACTGTTTCTAAATATCATTGTCTTCCCACAGAAGTAAAAAAGACACCGTTCATGGAATTTTCTTGAGTTGTACTATTAGTCTCATTTGATCGATAAACAGGCCCGCTATTGGTCATATTACTCCATTCTTTCTTTGAAAACGAAATCAAATGAATTTGATTTAAAATTTTACTTATTTTGAGATGAAATATCATCTTCATTTTTAGTCCGAATACGCCATAGTTTAATGATGCCACTCGTAATAATCTGGTCTGTCACAAAGAGTGATATTTTTAGGTGTCCGTAAGGACAACTATAGTACCTACCCGCATTTTGAGGCTTGATTCTTAAACCGAAGACTGATTATTCTCATCTGAAAATCGTCCGACACAAAATAGTTCAACGATCAGAATCAAACATTTGAGAATGTACGTATATTGCCGAAAACACTTCATGCTTGTTGAATAATTCATGCTAAACTCTATACAATCGTTTATCATACAGAACCATTTTCGTCATATGTTGATATATTTTTTCTACACATAGTATGCTCGGAGTCAGATTGTTTTATTTATACTGTAAACAGGCACTCTTCACATATTATCCGCCATTGAAGAAAATAGTCAGGGCAAACAATATTCCCGATCGGAGGATCTCGGCAGATTCCGTTAACCAATGCCGAGGTGTTCCGATTGATGGTGTTACGAGTTATTTTTCCGCCATATTGGATACAAATTGACTGACCATGACTATTATCGTCTTCCAGCGATAATTACAAACCAGGGTGAATGTGAGAATATCAGTTAAGAAAGGAGAAGGGCAAAATTCGATCAAGATTTCCCAAACATGTATGCAAATTGCGTTAGCGGTATGACCTTGGGTGATTCGTAAATAAATTAGACTGTATCTAAACTCTTTTCAAATGAGAATTTCTCTTTGACCGGAAGCAATTATTTATAAATTCACTACTGAGTATGGTCTCAGACATTGACAGACATACAATGTGCGTATTACTATCTGTTACGTGTAACTGTTATCTGTGGTAGACTATATCTTTCTATCATAATCATCTTTGATAAGCTTCCGGGTCAACTCGTACCTTAGTCCCTGGTAAAAAACTTTAAAGTCAACTCGTACCCTACATGTATGTAGTCAACTCGTAGATTTTGTTTCAAAACTGATTTTTTCAGGTGAAAGTCAGTTATTGTCAATAGTTTGTAAGGTGCTTTTATCATAAAACATGTATATGTTAACTTAAGTTAAATGTTATATAAGTTGTTTTTTTCTTTAACTTTCTCTGTTGCATGCAAGAAAATAAATTCTCGGCTTCGCCGTGACGTCATACTAGCTAGTTAACCAATCGGATTATTAGATCGCATTCATTTCGTCACTCAAGTGAAAGGTGAAAACTCGGTCTTTACCGTACACCCATATGCAAGTTTAAGTTTATTTCGAATGAAACAGAAAGCTTTTAACAACACAGAATTACTACAAATTCAATTCTATGATTATAAGCTAATGGCAGACACTCGTCTTCTTTCATTTTTCTTCTTTCATTTTATGCATTTTGTAAGTAAAGATGCATACAGACCAGCGATGAAAGCCGAGGAATCACCTTTCCCGAATATAGGTATTTTAATCAGTGCCTGGATGTGCGAAGCCGAGAATTACTTTGTAGGGTATTTTCATTCAAGAAGTAACTAGTCTTCTCAAAATTCAGTTAACTGTTACTGTCACTTGATCTGAAATTCCATCACCTTTATGAATAAAATCACACAGAAAATAATAATTGATTAAAGTTTGTACATAAATCAGTACAAAAAATAAAACAGGAAGCAAATTTACTAATTTTATGAGTGTGTCTACAAACCAAATTTGAATGTCCGAGGGTCTATTGTATCTTAAAAACCCTAAGTTGAACTGAAATAAAACATATTTTCGTCATAAACATGATGAAAATAATACAATTTTCAAAAGTCCGATTATTCATTATTTTAGTAATGCTAAAAACAAATGATTACGTAGGGTATGAGTTGACTTTTTTCAAAAATTCTCTTTATTTCATTTTCTGATACAATTTTGCAAAATAAAGTATTTTAATGCAAATATTTAATGATGATTGATAAAAAAATACTATTATCTCAAAGATATTGCATAAAAAGTTTAAGGTACATGTACAAGTTGACTTTTTCGAAAATAAATCAGGTACAAGTTGACCAATTCAGGTACGAGATTACTTAGGTATGAGTTGACTGGTTACCTTTGATAATGGCTAAACGTTATAACTGATTATTATGGCCATCAGGGTGTCCGACAGGCTTTGAAACTTGTGGGTCATTGTCAGTTCAGCGTAAAAATTTCAAGAGTCAATACATAAGATATTTTTAAACATCGACCCATGGGTCATAGAGTTTCGAGCCTTGTATTTTATGTTTGCACATCACATTTTTTCATTTTATGTTGAAATGAAGCTTTATATATACTGTTGCATTTTCAGAAAATTCTTAAAACAGCAAGGTCTAGCAGCTGGCTTAAATGTTCCCTTTTTCCTTTTGTCACATATCTTCCTGACCTTGCATGTCAGTGATTTTCTGAAAGCGAGTAGATTAAAATACAAGTTACCCCTCCATTTCTCACTTTCTTATGTGTCAATGGTTGATGCGGCCTGAGTGTTTGGAATTAACAAGTTGATGGACATGTACATTAAGTAATAGAGGCATGGATGAAAATTCATGAAAATATGACTCATAGGTTTATTGCGGGTCAAATACAGGTATTTCAAAATTTTCATGGGTTAGAACCCAGGAGCTTGGGTCTACTAAACACGCTTGCCATGCTTGTATACATTATAAAGTTAACTGTTTCTTTGGTTATCATTTTTCTTAATTCTGTAAAACATAACTTGTAAAGACTCTAAGTTAAACATTCTTTCTTTCAGGGAAAAAGGCATACTTGTATGATAGACTGAATCCAGACTGGGTCCCGTCAGTAAGCTTTTAAGCTGTACTTGTTGGCCGATGCTAACAGAAGAGGAAACGCCATTGGTACTCATCTTAAGTAGACTCTGATGAAACTGGCGCGACTTTGCAGATGGACATTGATGGTGATTTAATGGATGATATGAATGCAACTTTACAGAAACTAAAGACTGAAACGCCTGAGCTGAAAACAGAAGTGCTGAAACTGAAGACGAGATTCGATATTGACTATTGCAGGGACAATAATGACAAATTGAAGAACCTTACTGGTTTCCAAGCATTTCCAAAGTTGATGTTGCTTTATCAGTTTCTTGAACCATATTATGATATTTACCAAACAGAGTAGCTATTAACAACATTGACTAATGAAACTAAGACTTGACCTGTCCAATATGTTCTTTAGCAGATGAATATGATACAACACAGCCAACTTTATCAAAACTGTTCACTGCAACTATTGCAGATGTATAAGAGAATGCGGAAGCTCATTAGATGACCAGAACATGAAACATTCTGAAAAACTATGCTAATGGAATTTCACAAATACTTTGGCAACTAATTTGCAATGATTTTCGACTGTTTCGAGATGTTGAAAAGCCATTTGGTCTTGATGTCTAAAGCCACGCTTGGACAAAATAATTAATGTTTATACATGTATGTTGAGTTTACCCTTTGAGGTAGAATTATAAACAGCCAATTTACTAAGTAACTGTGTCATTGTCGTCACGGTAAAAAAACTTAACTCATTCTTATTCAGCGAATAAACATGATAAATGACAGGGAAATTGCAGTTTTATATTTACATTATACCAAGATAAAGATAAAGAAGCCTTATTTAACGTCGCATATGATCAACAGACAACATTAGCTACAAAGCTAGTGTGCGACAAACAGGGTATCCAGTAACAAGTACTTACATTTTCCCAGAAGCCGGAAGCTTCTCTTTATCTTCCTGAAACTACCCTTTTATAATGCTGAGCGCCAAGCAAGGGAGCTGTCAGTACCATTTTTTTCTCATCTTTGGTATGACGCGGCCGAGGATCGAACCCACGACCTCCCGCACACTAAGTGGACGCTCTAACCACAAGGCTATCGCGGTGGTACAGGTCACTCAAGGTACAGAGTGAAACAATATCCATATAATCCGGCGGATTCACATCACTACCTTAATAACCCTATTAAATTGTTGTAAAAGTTTTCAATTAGAAGTCTAGTAGATATGAATAGGGTTTTCACATGCTTAAGAAATAGCTTATGCTCTTGGTTTTGTTGAGAAGGAGAGTTAATTTATTTGACTTAATTATTTAATCATAATTATTTATTCATTCTACAGGTATAGGGATTTAATGCCTTGTTTAATGGCCGTTAAGTGTATGCATGTGCGTCTGTACATCTGAGTTCAGCTTGTCCGAGCTGTTACTATTCATGTATTGAGGTATTCTTAAATAACTTGGCACAATTGTTCACCATCACGAGACGGAGTGTCATACCCGAGAACCAGGTCCCTAGTTCTAAGGTCAATGTCACTCTCTTAAAGGTTAAAGGTCAAATTTAAGAATGACTTTGTTCAGAGCATATCTTCTTCATGCTTAAGGGATTTTGATGTTACTTGGCACAAATGTTCACCACCGTGAAACGAAGGATCATGTGCATGAACAAGGTCTAGGGTCAAGGTCACACATAGAGGTTCATTGTTAAATCCAATAATATCTTTGTCCGGAGAATTTCTGCATGGAGGGATTTTTATTTAACATGGCATGAATGTTCACCACCATGAGCTACCCTTGTTTTTAGAATTACTTCCCTTTGTAGTTACTGTAAATAGCTTACTTTTTAACTTTTTTATTACTGGCTGTTGAGAAAACTCGAGACCACTTTTCTGTGGTACAATATGCATATTACATCTAATATTTATACCCCCGAAACCAATTTAAGGGGGTATATAGGAGTCACCCGGTAGTTGGTCGGGTGGTCAATCTGTTGCATTTTCCTTGTCCGGAGCATAACTTGAAAACTACAAGTTGGAACTCAATACAACTCATACAATGGTCAAGGGCAATGAGAGGAAGTGCAGTGTTTAAGAACCATAACTTTATCTTGACTAATTACAGAATTATTGCCCTGTGTTTATTTTCCTTGTCTGGAGCATAACTTTAAAACTACTGGTTGGAATTCAATACAACTTTATAAAATGCTCAAGCACATTGAGAGGAAGTGCAGTGCACAAGAACCATTACTCCATCTTGACTAATTACAGGGTTATTGCCCTTTCTTACATTTCCTTGTCCGGAGCATAACTTGAAAAGTACTAGTTGGAATTCAATACAATTTCATACAATAGTCGCGCAATGAGAGGAAGTGCAGTGTACAAGAACCATAACTCTATCTTTAGTAATTACAGAGTTATTGCCCTTTGTGACCTTTCCTTGTCCAGAGCAGAACTTGAAAACTACTAGTTGGAATTCAATACAACTTCATACAATGGTCAAGTACATTGAGAGCAAGTGCAATGCACAGGAACGTGAACTCTATCTTGAGTAATTACAGAGTTATTGCCCTTTTTTACTTGTCCGGGGCATAATTCGAAAACTATTGG